>VYZX01005908.1:0-20263 GCA_013401335.1 Brachypteracias leptosomus | reverse complement strand
GGAAAAAAAAAAAACACTACCAAAAAATCCACAACAAATCCTTCTACTGTCCAAAAAAATACCGACTCCAAAACCCACACCTCAGTTATATCTACCTTTGATATATCAGTTTCTCCTTAAAGTAATCACTGTGTTTAGATGCAGGTATAGTTAATTCTTTTTCTCCATTGCCTTTTCACACTAACCAGACAAACTTGTTTGGGGCTTGTTACTCCTCTTGTACAGGTACACTTATTCAGGTTTTGCCTGGTAGAGGATTCATTCAACTCACTCTAAACTGTAATGCAATTCTATCTGTGTGGCCAACATGTTAGTATTAATTCTCGAAGCAGTGGTCAGCCAGTTCCCATTTTTCCTGTTTAGCTAAATAAAAGCCTAGCTTTGCATATTATGTCAACAAGCGCAAAGAGATTTCTTATGGGAAGCATAAACACAGGATATGAAAAGACTTAGAAACCAGCCCAGCACTTCACTGCACAGTCATTAAACTGTTACAAGTAGATTCACTTCCAATAATGCTGAATCCTACTACATTACACAATTCACAGCCCTGTGAATTAGTTGTGTTTTGCCTGCATAAGACTGTAGTTCAGCTCTACTATTCTGGAGGCAGGAAATCAGAGATTTCAGCTACTCAGCTGAGAATTTGCTGAGTTTCTGCTACAGTCTTAGAACTGGGCACTGCAGTAACACCTGAAACAGGTGAAGATCTGCCAGCCCTGGTCATTTTGTGAGTCTGAAACCTTTTACCTGTCAGTGTCAAGCTGTGACTTCACATGTACTGGTACAAAGTTTCTGTTTCTACTCAGACAGCATAGACACTGTTTAGCTTACACCATTGACCAGGCATCCCACTGAACACAGTGGAGAAATCACTTCAGATAACACCCTATCCTTTTAAATGGATTTTTCAAACTCATAGCTTTCTCTATTATATACTACTTGGATATTGGCAGTTAGGCAACATAGTGTCAGTAATCTCATGTGCAACACCATATGTTGAACTCTATTAGAATTAGCAGCATAAATAGACAAATATTTACAATCTCCAACATGCACAATCTCCCGAGTGCACAGGGAATCAGTACACATGAATTTTTACAGGCTTTGAAGAAGTTTCTCCAAGGCCTTGGTGAAATGTTGGATTAAAACTCATTTACATTATCCAGGAAAAAAAAATAAATAAAAAAATACAGTGAATGAATTTAGGGCTTTGCTTGCATTTTCCTATCTCTATCCCTCAGCTGAAACCACAATGTAATTGCACTGGGAATTCTCTTCACAGATCTCATAAGCCATTAAAAATCTCAGCACTGCTTCCCCTTTGGACAAGGAAGTTTTGTGAATCTGGTAGATTTTTGGATACAGACAAATACCATTTATGAGAGGGTAACATCAAAGAAAAGAAGAACTCGATCCATCAAGGAGCAGTTTTCCTAGATTAAATAAATAAAGCACATTCATCAACTTTCAGTTGCTGTTTAACTTTTACATTAGACCTTTTTCTGTCATCTACTAGATGCTAGGTAGAGCTAAGTAGAGGACTAGTCTACATTTATGCAGAATCAACTCATGTCTCTTCCTTCTGAATATTTAATTTGAAACACATACAAATACTCCTAAGTTTCCTCCACAGACTATCTTCATGATTAACAGTCATTACTTCTTCAGCTACGGTTTTTCACTGGAGGAAAAAGTAACACTTTCAGTGAGAAAAACAACAGAAAAAGCAAGTTATTTTCCTGGTCTGTTCACTTTGCCAAATGCAGGGATGCTTGCTTCATCCCTATTTAGTGTCCTCAGTAGTGTGGTGCAAGAACAACACAGCATAAATTAATTTTCATAAAGTAAGAGATGCAAAAATATCCAGAAGATAATCTGGCACTGAAGGATATGCTGTAAGTCCCATAGAGTCCCTCATTGTTAAGTACTTTTTCATTTTGCAGGTTGCTTTGGAAGGTCATTCTCAGGATTTACCTGGATTCACTTAATCTTGAGTAAAGTTTTTTGGGTCTCAGTTATTTTTATGAACTGGCAAGGAGATCTATTCAATGTTGCCCTGGCAGAACAGCTCTGTCTTGGTGCTAGCCAGCTAGGGGAAACAGTACAAGTTTTTCCATAAACAAACAGACCCAACATACAACAAGCAGTTTGCAATTTGTTTCACTGTCTGGAAAGCTACTGATCTCAGATAACATATATTTCAGTCACCACTGGTCTTAAATTAGGGTTGACTTTGACAAGTTGCCAGTAAAAAAAAAAGAAAAAAAATCGTATTTCAAAACAATTCTCTTAAGGAAAAGCTCCTCTAGTCCCAGCTGCACACTGCACAACAATAAACACAAACCCTTCGGAAGTCACTGACAAGAAGCATCAACATCTAAGAATTTTCAGCATGAGCCTCAGTAAAACACAAATCTTGTAAGGGCTGCTTATTTCACAGGAATCATAAAACAGCTCAGGTTGGAAGGGACCTTGATAGATCATCTGCTCCAACCTTTCATGGGAAAGGAAGCCTAGATGAGATTATCTAGCACCTGTCCAATTACATCTTGACAACCTCCAGTGATGTGGACTCCATCATATCCCTGGGGAAGTTGCTCCCAGTATCCCAGTATTTTATACTAGGATATTCACACAAATTCTGAAATTCCTCCTACATGCCTTCTTTCAATAAATAATAGCTTCAGAAAAAAAAAAAAAAAAAATTGTTTTTCCACACGGTTTGGCATATTTACATACAATAACTGTATCTTTAAAACATTTTTGAATGCTACAGTGAAAAAAAAAAGTGGGGACACTGAGCTGTCTTCCTTACTGCACTCCCACTTCTGTTGGTATAAGATCCTTGTGAGTAACTTACATCCAGATAAAAAGTTTCAAAGAACTGATTTTTTACTTTCTTGTGGCTACAAAAATCTGGTTCACTCTAATTCCAGGCTCCAAAGGTCTCATGGTTTTCAAGAGAAGTTTATTTCCTGCCCGCCAATTTTGCAAGATGTCTGCACTGTATTTAACTTGATGTCATTTACATGTGCATCCTTCCCATAAAGGATATTATTATGGTTAACTACTGTCAATAGCTATCATGTAGCTTTCTTATTAATTCTAGTAACCCAACACTTACTCCATTTTACATTTGTTCCACCTAACAGTCCTTAGTTATTCAAAGCAGGCTCCCACAGGTATCCCTCATCTCACATGCATGATAATTAGAAAATATTTTTCTGAAGAAATAATCCAAAAGGTACTGCCTTTAAGAAGGAGCATTGTGAAACAAGGGTCATGCTGGTTATATTGAATGGAAGGTTTTTTCAAAGCACATTGCTTGATCTCACCTTTCATCATTTTTAAACACAATCATTTAAATAAAACATAACTGCCAGGATAAGTCTAAACACATTTCTAAAACTTTCCTCCTTTCTCTGCACCCACTAGAACATTATTGCAAAAATACTTTGTCTCTTATTTTAACATTGAAAGAAAAAAATCATGTAGTTGAAGCCTAGATCCTTTCTCAGATATCTGGAACACAGAAAATGTTTTCATCTTATTTGTAAGCATTTTTTGGTGATATTCACACACTCCAGTACCATCAGAGTTTACTCTAGTCACTGCTAATCTTTGTGACATACTAAAACAGATTGTAAAACAAGCAAACAATTTACTAATGCCCGAGGAAGTAAAGAATTGAGATGCTTTCAAGAATTCAGTATGCATTAGTTGGGATTTGTTTTGTACATAATTTGTATTACTACTTCTTTATGAATGCAGCACATCTTTTTGTGCAAACAGAGCTCCTGAGCTATGACAAAATTTGTCTGTTACTATGGCTGCTGAATGCCATTCAAACTAAGTGAAGATAGCAGTCTTCTTTTTCCTAAATATATTTTTTTGCCTTATCTGCTCACAAGGATGTCTTAAAAGCTTCAACAGGCCAGCCATTCTTAAAAGCTTTTGATGAATGAGATATTTTTGCCAAAGGGTTTCTATACAACAAAAATATATTGGACCTTTCTCTAGCAGAAAAATTTTGACATTCATGAAAAAAAAATGAGTAATGTTTCCAGCAGGTCAGGTCTGCTTGAAAGTCCTGTGTATTGGTAATGTCTCATAGATAGGATTTCTTCTTTCATCCATCATTGGTGTTGTATTCAACAAGCTGGGTGGATCTCACATCTATATTCAGTCATTCAGCTATGTCAAGAAGCAGATAAAGAAGAAAATTTTTGCTCCCGTTTAAGACTTTGGAAAGCAAAAATAAAATAGCAATATCAAAAAACAGATTTTGAAAACAGTTATACAGGTTCTCCAGATTAGAGAGTATTACTACTTCCCAAGGATTTAGAGACACTTAAGTTCTTCTGAGAAATGAAAAAACACCCCACGACTCCTTTGCTGAATTTGTATTTCATTCTTTTTCCTTAAACGTGGTATGAAGCAGCACCACAGAGACAAGAACAGAACTGTTGACAGCATTAATTTCAATCTGTACTCCTGAAGTCTGCATTCTAACCCCACTGAGGCCCAGAAAATGCACAGCAGCTTAATTTACTTTTTTGCCATTACTGCAGTCCTGTTCCCTTGGTAATAGGCCTCATATTGCTAGACATCCTAATTGGTGAAGTGATATGCTACATTTGTAATACAACGCTATTTACATTTGTATTGCAGATTTTCATCCAGCTTCTTTTATTCCAAGGAACAGGTCACAAAAATCCACTATATGATTTCTCACCAGTCATAGACTATTTGAGCTCTACACACTTAAATCTCCAGACTGAAAGTATGAATCACTCTTCATCATTTCTGCATATAGACCTCTACCACCAACTATGAATGAATTCGAACTTGATCCATAAGGACCTTATCTCTTCCAAGATCTTACACCCAGAAGAACTACAGGCATATTTCTCTTTCATCTCTCTCATCTCCTGGGCTGACATGCAGGTCCTTTTCTTAAAAACAACATATTTTGATGACATTATAAGCAAGAAGCATTCTTACTGAGAATCATAGAAACTTTTTGGTTTGAAAATCCAACCATTAACCCAACACTGTCAAGTCCACCACTAAACCATATCCCTAAGTCCCACATCTTTTAGATACCTTCAGGGATGGTGACTCCACCACTTCCCTGGGCAGCCTGCTCCAATGCTTGACAATCCTTTCAGGGAACCCTTTTCAATCTAACCCTTCCCTGGAATAACTTGTGGTCATTTCTTCTCATTCTAACTAAGAAAGAAAATACCACCTATATATAACTGAAGCAGTGATGATAAACTGATCTCATTAATTCTTCCAGTATCTCTAGATTAGTGCAGGGCTGAAACTGCAACTGCAATATTAAAAGACATACTAACAATACACCCCAATTCTCCCATGCTTTTGATGATTTCAGTTGAATCTGAACTTTTATGTCTATATCTGTGAATGAAATAGACTTGCTTCATGTTCTACCTCTCCTCAGGAAAAAATTTAAGTGGCAAAAATATATCAGGAACATCATTCAGAATGAAGGAATTTGATACTCAAGATGAGATTGCAGTTAGCATATAAGCAGAATCAAGACATTGTCCAATGAAACAAACTGCTTAAGTCAGCAAAACCACTTTACACCTGTCTCCCCTGGAAGAAATATATATAGTAGCTGTTCTATCACGCTTTTGTGTGCAGTCTCCTATTTGTGCCACAGTTTATATGAACCATATACTCCTCTTATTTCCTGCCTCCCAGCCAATACAATCACGATGACAGAGAAGTCTTACATTCCTTGTCTCTTCCGAAAAGGCAAGACACAATTTGGTCAACCTATGGAGTGATAAACTGCAAAACAGTTGCAGAATCTCATCTCTGTTTTCCTCTTCCTATCTCCTACTTTTACAGGTTATCACTCCCAGCAATGCATCCCAGTCACCTGAAGGTGTGAGTTATTACAAACTCTCAACACACAGGTGAACCATAAAGTGGCCAACACAGACTGGTGAACAGTGCTGTAGACCACACCAGTAAGCAGTGCATGGACTCAACTCTCCTAGATAAATGTAATCACAAATGAGGTGTTTAAATACGTACGTTTGAAATTTTTTTGAGATCAAGTTGGACTCATAAGAAGATGTATATTAAATCTTCTCTAGTTTGTAAAAGGAAGAAATCAGCTTGACAAGGAAATAGCACATAAAGATTTAAAAAATAAATAAAAAAAATCTGATGAAGAAGTGGTCAAGCATTAACAAGTCCTCCCTGAGAATTTCCCCAGGGACATATAAATAGTCTTCTCACAGAAAGAGAAGAAGCAGCTAAGGTAACCCTGACTGCATAAACGGCAAGTCAAATGATAAAATGCCCTTGTTCTTTTCCATTCAGAAGATTTGAACATCCCAGGTGGGGAACAACTAAATGCAGCTTCATCAGTCAGCAGCTGTGACTTCTTAAGTACCACCTCCCTTTGTTGCAAATGAAATTCTTCAGGTGGGGGCCATGGTACATAAATAGAAGGGTCTAGGACAACACTGCAGCCAACACTCTCTGAGACAATTCTACGAAGGTCAGCAGATTCCACTGAGCAAGATTCAAGAGCAAGCTTCACAAAGCTCTTAAACAGCAGTGGGGCTCTGCGTGGTGCAGTGGTGAGTCCCCAGCAGACTCTCCTGGGAGGTGGGACCATTTGTGAGCATGTTCCTGCACTATACATTACATTAGGGTGAGGAGGAAAAGGCACACAGGCAGGGAGGTGGGGAGAGGAGGCACAGCTGGGGACACAGGGGAAAAGCCAACCACCTGAGCACTGCTTAGCAGGCATGCCTGTCATTTTGTTGGCCTCAGCTTGCCTTTTTCTTTTTTTCCTTCTTTTTTTTTGGGGGGGGGGACAGCTCATTGCAGACAACTCAATGCACCAAACTGAACTGTCCTAGACCCATTTCTGCTCCTGTATGTGTGGTGAACATTGGAAAATTTTAAAAAATACAATAGTAAAACATCAAAGAATTTTTTATTAAACTAATAGATAATTGTAAGCTATGGCACACAAGCATTCTATGGGGCTTCTATTACTGTAATCAGACATAATCTTTGAAATATGCTCCTTTGCTTTGTGGCATTTCTTCAATTTTACCAGAGGACTGTGGCCTGAAACAAGCTGCTCATAATAAACAACTCTGCCTTTCTGTGCCTTTCAGAGCCCATCAGTGAACTTCCAGATGGTCAGGTGGCATATTCCTGATTTGGCTCAGAGGTGACAATGAGGAGCTTTAGAATGGTTGCTAGTGCAATCATCAGTGCTCTGTGTTCTGTCAAACAGATTCTATATGGGTGTCAGAAACAGAGGAACTTGTCTACAGTGCCCTCTCCTACCTGGACACCTGATATAGCTGTCCTCAAACCAGTTAAGAGGTTGAAGCTCTTTGGGCATGTATTCCTTCAGAGTAACAAGATATTCCCCTGAGTCTGGGATAGGCACAAATGCTAAAGCCACAGCCATTTTGGCCTTAAGGGTGAACTCCATGTTCCTGTTGAATTCCTATCAATGCCAAATGCTTCTTAATATTCACAGTCAGGTGAAAGAAGCAGCCTTTTAGAGCTGCTACTGGGAGGCATTTCTTTATAGCATTTCTGACAGACAGTTCATAGTTGCAGTGAATGGGCTGCAGCCTTATGTTAAGCACCAGTGTTTTAATAAAATCTAACAACTGCTCATACGCGCCACATTGTTTGTCTGGCAGAAGGCCATAGAGCATTGGATGCATGACCCAGACTTAGAATCATAGAATGATTTGTGTTGGAAGGGACCTCAAAGATCATGTAGTTCCAATCCCCCTGCCATGGCAGGGACACCTCCCACTAGACCAGGTTGCTCAAGGCCCTATCCAACCTGGCCTTGAACACCTCCAAGAATGGAACCTCCACAACACCCTAGTTTCAGTGTATCACCACGATCAGGGTAAAGAATTTCCTTCTAATTTCTAATCTAAATCTCCCCTCTGACAGTTTAAAGCCATTGCCCCTCATTCTATCCCTACAGGCCTTTGTGAAAAGTATCTAGGCATTACTGAAGTAACTAGGCATTTTGATGCTATGAGAAATACAATACGAGCACATAAAACTACAGAATTCCACCAACATCCTCACCTTCGTGTCCCAGTGCATCCTCAAGGATATTGTAGTCCACAAAATTACAAAAATTAGAAACTTTAAAGAAATTGTTAGCTTCCTATTCATCAGATGAAGTATTACAGTTAGAGTAAAATGCAGCCTACAGTCTCACTGTTGTAACCATGCCATGCCAAAACCTCCTCTGAAATAGCACTCAGAATACAACAGTTTCTAATAGGGCAGGGCACATGTCCTCCTCCATGGGGCAGTACCACAGGGTCTTCCAGGTGCCTGTACTTTGCAAGCATCCACCCAATGGCAAAGTAGATATTTTTCTCAGTACAGAAACACAGGCATGACCTAAGTGAGTGGGAATATGGGAGTAAGGGTCCTTCTCTATTTCCCATGAGCTATCTTCTTCAAGCAGTTATATTACTAAGTCCCCATCTTAGTTTCATCTATTAATGTAGAACTTTCACAAAGGCACTACCATTCCTCACCTTAGGAAGACATTTGTTCAAATAAAACCTTGAAATAATAATTTCACTGTGATTTTATACTAAGTTTACTACAAGTGAAAAAATGTACTTCTGTAAATTTTCCATGCAGTGGCTGCTGTTTTCTGAAAATCTTTATCTAAGATAGTTCATGCACTTACGTTATTAATAAATTAAGTCTTAAGTTCCACTTCAGCTTTATATCTGTAGCTGAAGTAAAATGCAGCCTTGCAGTAAGATGCAGCCAAGAATGTTAACTTTAATATGTTAAATATATACTTTACTAAAAGAGAACGTGTCTTTATGGTTCACTGTAATTTTCTACTTCTGAAGAGTCCTTGAATTAATGTTGTAATTATGTCCCAAATGGGACTTGCAAATTCTGAAATTGTCTCCACTCAATGATATCATTTCACAGAGACACTTGAAACTATGGTATAAATATGATTAATCATTAATTCAAGAAAAGGTTTTCAGGTTTTTTTAAATCATATTTCAGACAGAACTTCATGCTATGTTGTATTTAAACATATGAAATATTTGTATTTATAGATGAGCATTCAAATCACAAACACACATATCTGATTCAGGCCATGTAACGTTAACAAGACAGAAAAGAAGCAGAACAGTATCTAAGCTAAGCAGTACAAACTGTCTGTCACATCTCTCCTCTGCCTACGCTTTGACTACAATCCAGAGCAGGGTAGACACTTCAGCCTCCTACTGTTAAGTGTCTGAGGGTCACTCTAACCTCCCGCTGTTGAAGCATCTAAGAGCATAGAGTTCAGATTTTCTGTAATTGGATCATCCAGGAACAAAATAATTGCTGTACTGGATCAAAAAAGAGGTCACAAAGATAAACCAAAATGAAACATGTAGAAAATTCTGACTGTTGAACGGGGACTTTTAAAAAAATTACTATATATAAACTATACAATTATCTATTCCATACAACAATGAATTATAGTCTGAAAGTGAGATGAGTGCCTTCAAGGCAAAAGCCTTCAGAGGGGAAAACACATTTCTCTAACACTATCTTCAGGCATGAAAGAAGCAGCAGCTAACCTTTAAATCTGTGCTTTTAAAGACAAACAAAAAAATAAAAAATGATGTTCAATTATCTCATTTATTAACAACCTAATCTGTAATCCATAAAACTCTTACCAGAAAGGATACTTAAAAAGTCAGATCTTATTAAATATATCTTGCTTCACTCTTTAAGAGCTACTTTGTAGTCAATATCTGATAGAGAGCCATTACTGAAAAAACTTCTTCACTGTGACACTAATATATTGTCATAAAAAAATAAATAAATCCCACTTCATAAAAATGTAGCTGTTCACTGAAAGCCACAACAGTAACATGCTATATGCACAAGTGCAATTGTTTTCCTCTGTCCTTCTCTGAAGGAATTACAATGAAATGTATATCTGACTGAGCCAAAAATTATTTATTGGATATGGATACTTGGAGACAGCGTTGCATAGATATAAGAATCACAGATCAGGTCAGGACAGAAATATTCACAGCTCTATGAAGACAGCTATTGACTTTGAATTATATTCAGCTTACAGTTTCTTATCAGTAGGTATAAGGACTTCGAACTCAGTAAGTGCAAGTAAATGATCACTTGGGCACCAAATTGAACTTCAAAACCACAATTTGTATAAATTGTTGAAATACATGCTTGGCCAATTTTAAACATTAACCATTTCATAGAATCATAGAACCATTTAGGTTGAAAAAGACCTTTGAGATCAAGTCCAACCACATACCTAACGCTGCTAAGTCCGCCACTACACCATCTCACTAAGTGCCGCTTCCTGCCACCATATCTGTATTTCAGTGATGAACAGCACTAGCCGGAAATGCTTAAGTAGAAAGCATTAGATATGAAGAAAAACTAAAGAATGTGAGTTTGTTTTAGAAAAACAACAACAAAACAACCCAGATAATTAAACATGATCCTTTCCACAGATGAGAATTACAGATGCTGGAAACTTGAAATAAAAGATAAGACAGTAAAAGCTTAAGTCAGGAGGTATATTGATTTGAGATTCAATACAATGAACCAAGCAAGCAAGGAAATAACAGCAGTGTGGGAAGTCCAGTAATCACCTGTCCCTTGTTCTCCCTAGTAGTCAGCTAAATCTTGCCAGTACAACCTCCTCTCCCCACAGCACTACCTCTTTGCCTCTACACAGTAAGCTCCACTCTGAAATCCAGAATTGAAAGACTACATGACAGAGAAGCAGATATTTTCACCAGAATATATACTCAAGAAATACACAGCTGCAGCTATAAAACAGCTGAACCAGTCCCCTAGCATTCAAAACCAGAATGGGATGGTTCAAGATTTCAAGGCATCCCTAGAATTTGTCAGAGAAGCACATTATAAGTCATCAACCATATTAAGTTTCCCTACCCTAAAATAAATCATTACTATATGTAGTAAGCAGTAATCTGTACTTAAAAAATACTTCCAGGACAAAACCTAAACAAACAAAGAAAGCTACCTCATCCTAAGGTAACTTCAAAGAAGTATATTCCCAAGGAACAAATAGCAACTCAGCAACAGGAAATATTTCATAAAAAACACATTAAAAAAAAATCTTAAAAACCCCCATAAAACTATTTCTTAATTACCTTTCTGGGTAGCTGTACTGCTTCTGCAGTTTAGGACATCAGAAGAGCATATCTGATCTGTTCTTCCTAAAGCAAAAAAAAGGAGCAGTAACTGGATCCAGGTTTTTTAGTTGTCTTGTTAAGAGCTTCATTTAATTCACCTGCTGAATGTCTAATTCTGCTTGTAATTGCACTGGCCTCCAACTGGAGTTTGAATTAGAGCAGAGTGGTGGGGGCTGTGGTTAGAAAGAAAAAGACTGGAGATGTTTCCTTCCTCTTCTCCTGAAATGTTTTGTTTTGCAATGTTTTATTACCAGAAGCTTTTCTCAAAACTCTTCTTTTATAGGAGAAAAATAAGTTTTTGCTTTAGGATGTTGTTTATGAATTTTAAATGTGATTTTTATAAATATCTTAAATTTTTTTTATACCTTAACATAATCATTAAAGCTTAAAAAAGTAGTATCCATCATCAATAGATTGTGCTTACGTATGGTGTCTGTATAAACAGCATATCAGCATTCAAATCAGAAAAATATTGTACATAACTCACATATTTTTGTGTTATACATTTCTACATTGATAAATATGCATTAGTACTGAAAAAAAAGAATTAAATTCAGTCAGGCATATCAAGTTGATTAATACTTCTAGTTTGAAAACCAGACACAAATCTATACCATTGAAGTTGACATGAGAGGAATAAGCCAATGGAGAATATATTCTCTCAGAGTTGCCATCACTAGCATATTTTTTTAAATCATCAAAGCATAGATATGTGTACACCGAGCTGTATACAGTGTTGCTGAGTCTTCACAGCCTGGCCTTTTGTAGGATCAAAGTAGGTGTAAAGCATTACCACGTGAGAACAGAAGTTTTTCATACCCACTTTTCAATGTGCTTTCACAGAGAATTTTCATTTTCCTAGAAGCTTACAGGCTTCCAGCAACACATACAACAAGGCATCAGGGAGTTGTGAGAGCTCACTGACCCTGGAGGGAAGGTGAGCCAGAGGCCAAGAGCATACCCTATGCAAGCCATCTCTTCTCTGATGAGGTGCAGTCTCACAGCACCCAAGCAGGATGGGCACAATCACATACCAGTAACAGGGTCCATCAACAGTGCCAGACACAGCAAGGTGAAGCAGGTCCAGTCGGGAGATCCATCAAGAGGGGCAGCAGGAGGTGGGCCAAAAAGCGGACTGAAGGAAGGGCTACAACACAGGTCGGGCTTGAAGCAGCATGAGACAGAACTGGAGACTGACACACTTCTAACATAGCTCAGGCTGGGACTGAAGGTTTGGGTCTTGAGCTTAAATGGGGCTCCTGGGCTGATGTGCAGGGTTGCTCTGCAACGAGGAGGCACTGGTTCTTTTGGATCTCTGTAAGAAAGGCACTAACACTTAAAGATTGTTAATGAGCTTATTAAGTAAAAGGTGGAAATAACAGAAAATGTGTTAAAATCTTATGTCCCTCCTAATGGTGAGTGTGCATGGAGGCCCCAGACGAGACTGTGTCAGGGTCATTAATGCACTTCCCAGTCGCTTGAAATACATCAAATAGATTAAGGTCAGTTAATGAATCTTTAAGGAACAGGCACACTAAAGATAGAAGGCTGTTATGCAGCTGGACTGCCCTTGCTGCAATTTTGAATATGCTTTGAAAGAAACAGACTCTATCTTTTTTGCATGCTGGCCCCGCTTCCACTTTGCTGTCAACCATATCAAATTCTAACAGCATCTGGGTATCTACTCATGCTTGGGCTAATGTTTTCAGTAGACTAGAACAGCAGCAGTAGCTAAAGCAATGAAAGAGGGTGTCTCCCAGTTCTGCACATTAAGCATGTTTGTCCAGACATGACTGCAGGTAAAGCAGGGATAGACAAGAGAGCCCTGGCTGCCCTGCTTTGACATTTGGACACTCAATAGAGGACTTATACAAACACTAAGACTGGCATCAAACTGAATGCAGTTACACTGCAACAAGAAATCTAGCCCTAGAGTTTTATATGTAGACTTAAGTCATAATGATTTACTGATCACTACAGTACATTTCAGAAGGTAATGAAATTATTGATAAATTGGTTTTACTTTAAAGCTGTTGAAGCCAGTAGATTTCATGAACGCTGAAGAATACAAAGGACAAAGATAAACAGTACCTCTAAAATAAAATCTAACAAGATGGTTTAAAACTTATGAACAAAGATATTTTTGTTTCATTTCCTTGGTTTGGTTTGAAATAAATACTGTATATTGTCTTGGTATTTCCCCATGTATTGGAAAAGCTATACTTTTAGAGAAGTACTAGTGCCATTCTATAAAGTCCTGAACTGACCTTATGCAGAATATTGCATTTTATGCTCATCATTTAGTTTTGAAAAAAAGAAATTCAAAGTGGAAAAAAAGGTGAGAAAAGCTACTCAGGAGATTGAAAGAGCTTAGTCCATTTATATTTCATATTTCCTGAGGAAAAAACAAAGGAAAGAAAAGAGTAATATTGTTGAAAATCCCACAAATACGAGACCTAACCAATCAAACAGAAAACAGTATATTAATTTAAACTTGCCAGGGTTTGAAATTAGAAAAAAATTTCTAATTATCAAAGCAGTGAGATACTACCCTCTAGGAGCAGCAGTAGAAAAAGATATTTTTACAACGTAACTCATATCTGTCAAATTGTGGATAACTTTTCTTGGTGCAACTACCCAAAATAGCTGTGGACTAAACCTAATGTCTCAGAAGTCAACTTCCAAACCTACGTTCAGCTTCTCAGAACACACAGAAATACCAGTGCATTGAAGAAATAAAGGATCTCATTAAGTA
Source organism: Brachypteracias leptosomus (assembly GCA_013401335.1). Lineage (NCBI taxonomy): Eukaryota > Metazoa > Chordata > Aves > Coraciiformes > Brachypteraciidae > Brachypteracias > Brachypteracias leptosomus. The sequence goes on along the minus strand of VYZX01005908.1, from coordinate 6,232 downwards.
ATTAGTGTTATCAAGTAAATGTATATCCTGTTCCCTTCCCACCACCTTTCCAACATGACCAATAAAGCCAAGGCAGAGCACCGCCACAGCATGGTTGTCAAAGTATTTCAAGCTATCTCGAGTTTCTTTAACAGATTACTACACTGAGTTAGGTAGAATCCTAAGTAATATCAAACACGTCTGTCTGTATATTGCTGCTCAGACCATTTTGACAGCAGACTTCATAGGACAGTCCTCCTCTCTGTCCCAGACAGTGGTTTCCAATTCATAGTCAAGCCTACTGAAAGCACTCTGTGTGAAAATACTTCAATGGAAGCTAGGATCAACATAAAGTGAAAATAAGATAAAATAACCATGATTAACCATTGACATTTGAATGATGTGCTACTTTTCCAGGTTTTAATGCATGATCACATTTAGTAAAACTAAGATATAATAACAGTAATAAATGATAATAAATTCCACCAGTAAACTATGCCACTATAAGACTATACTGAAATGAATGCTGAAAAGAAAGTTGCTACATATAGAACATTTACCTTGTAAGGGAAAAAATTTAATCTTTTGCTAACACTGCTGTAATCCTTCATCTTCAGGACTTGATGCCAATGATGAAAATGATTTATGTGAAGTCACTTGCTAGTACATACGTAATTTTGAGGTATCATGCACAATTGATTTTGATGATTTAAATCCTTCTCCCTGGCATCTATGGATTCAGATCAAAACCAATTGTTGCCTTTTTACAGAACCTAGAATTTTTAAATGCAGCGGACTTCAGCAAAAAGGAAGAAATGAACAAGGATCAGTAAACTGAAAGTATTTTTCTCTGACTTAGAGCATGAACATATTCAAAATCTTGTGAGCTATGAGGTATTTTATGGTGTTTATCGAGATCTAATGAATTACAAGATTAAGGACTGAGTATATGAGGGCTGAGGAACATTAAAGGTGAAAATAAGTCTTCAGCCCAAGTTGACTTATTATTCTTTCAGGATCTTTCTCTAAACTCATTCTGCAACAAATTTGCAGGAGGTGCATTCATTTTCCTTTGAGGAAGTTCTCACTGGTACTTCAAAGTTCCTTTGTGAAAACATATTGGTGCTTTTAATGAAGACATAGTTCACAATGTACCGCAGCAGTACTTCATACATGAACACATTTTCAAAAATCCCAGGTATTAAGTCACATATTGTAAAAGTAAGGTACATTAGGGTGTGTCATAGAATACATTCTGCTTATAAAATATCACTTTACATATTATGTCCATTTTTCCGAAGTGTTATAACACATATTCTGCCCAAATTGAAATGTCTAATGGGTCAGTTGCTGTAAAGAATGATAAGGGTTGGTTTCATTTTGTTCTATCTATTTTCAGAGATAATTTTCATTTGCTACATTTCTTGAAGGAGCTTCCAAGTGCAGGATTCTCAAGTAGGTTTCTGAAGTAGGAAGGTCAAAGAGATCACAGAATGGAAAGGGTCGGAAGGGATCTCTGGAGATTATCTAGTCCAACCTCCCTGCCAAAGCAGATTCACCTAAAGCAGGTTGCCCAGGAACATGTCCAGGCAGGTTTTGTATATCNTAGGTTGGTCAGGCAGGATTTGCCCCTAGTAAAGCCATGCTGACTACCTAGGATTACCTCCCTGTTCTCCACGTGCCTTAGCATATCCTCCAGGAGGATCTGTTCCATGATCATCCCAGGCACAGAGGTGAGGCTGACAGGTCAGACCTAACTTCATCAGGTTCCTAATGGATGATGTGTAAATACACCTCAATGTATATGATCCAGTTGTCCAAGCCCTTAGAAACAATTCAAAATGTGTTGTCAAGCACTCATTCCCTATAAAAAGTAAAATTTGATGCAATTAACTATCACCAAAATAATACATTTTCCAGCAAATTAATTAGCTGAAACATTGGTCAGTAGATGTCAAAATGTGTTTAAGAAGAGATGCTGAAGAAAAAGTGGGCAAAAATAGCTTATTTTTCAGTTACAACTCTGAAAACCAGTTTAAAGTAGTGGTGTTTATAAGGCCAGCTATCAAACTAAGCTACCACAGGTCTTACATTTTGGAATCATTTACCATATCATTATAAAGGATCTGCTGTAAGTTATTTAAGTCATACAGTAATTCAAAGAGTTATTAACCATTTATATAGCTCATAATTTTGGTAGATTTATGTCCTTTCCCTGGTTTTATGCTAAATGTGTTTTGTACAGTCAGCACAAACATTGGAGCTGTGCACAGACCATAGCGAGAGAGAGAGAACAGTTAGAGATTTTCCACTTTGGTCTACATCTTTAGTATTCATTCTCTCCCTAAATTCATACTTCTGTTTGTTAGCTTCCAGAACATGCTTCAAAATATGTATACTCTCCAAGATGAATGGGAAAACTGCTATAAAGTATGGCAGGATGAGAAAATCCGGGCTGCCAGGTTTGATTCCTTCCATTTCACATACCTCTGCTGTCACTACGATTTTGCTGCATCTGTTCATAAGCACTGAGAACTGCTTATTTGAAAGGGTTGGGTTTTTTAAAAATTTAATGTAAAATACTCCAATAGAAACAGAGGTTGTCCAACATCAGATCTCAAAAATGTCATACCTAAACATCTACTCTAACCACAAATGTCAATACAGCCTAAAATATAAAATAACTTCCCATCCTTGTAATCTTTTCACTCATTACAAGACCCATAAATTTTCAGCTGTATCATTAAAATGGCCTCAATCCACACTATGTTTTACATATACAAGCAATCATATTTCTAGCATCAAAATCCATAGGATTTTATTTATACAGGTACAATTTGCTCCTCAAAGTTAATTTTTTGTACACAAAAGTATCCTGCGGGCAAAGAAAGGAAAATAACACTCAAAAAAATGGAAGAAATAGTTTCATACTGGCAGGCTAGTCTGGATATTTAAGCGTTGTTCTGCCACGATTACATGGAGTAATTAAATAAAAAAAAAAGAGAAGCACTCACTAACTAGCAGGAACTGTATCCCTTGAGGCTTGAGCCATAAAAACATTCACAGGGCCTCTGACTCCAGCAGAACAGCTCACTCGCTTTGAGCTAAACAGTGTTTAACAGATTGAAGCCTTAATAAATGGAGCTAATAATAAAGTATGAAATTACTTTTAAAATCTTTCTGCTTTTGATTGGACTCTGCACAACGATTCACAGGCATTTCTGCCCTTTTTTCAGACCACTGTTTATTCTGGGTTTTTTTGTCAAAGAGAAAATACTAAGTTCCCATTGACTCTCATTTTCTAACAGAAATTCTGTTTATAAAAATATAAGGAAAAGATCAGATTTTGCTCCAAGACAGTCAAGACACTGTAGGAATAGAAACATATCAGCTACCTCTCAGCACTTCTTTTCAGCGATGACTACTTACAGAGTAAAAATTTATATCCTTGCTTAGTTGCCTTCATATAAAGTGAATACATACACACATATTTTGCAAACAAAATGAGAAATACTTAAGAAAAACGTTATATTCAGATATTATACAATTCCAGGGTGGTATTTTTATGTGTATATGTGTTATGTACAAGACTGTGATGTTCCAATTTGTTCTCCGTGTATCAATATATTTTCCAAATTCTGTTGTACATAAACATATATGTACATGTGATACGTTATTAATCTGAAATATACCACTCTTATTAAGATTGGATGAGTTCTAGGACTAAGAATAAAATATAGGCCATTTATCTGCATTTTAACTTCTGTTACTACAAGCCACGCCCCCCAGAGATTAGTTTCTCATATAGTTTAGCACAGATATAAAGAACGTGATGGATAAAAAATTATCAATTGCCACTGGAACCGGGTAACTCCATCTGAATTAAGGAATTACAACTTAAGATAGAGGGTGCTTGAGAAGAAAAATTATCTGAAGAAAAACACATGCAATCTGTTGGTCATATCTCAGTTTGTTAAAAGACTGATAATTTAAATAACCATGAAGTAGAAACAATTTCTTTGTATGCATCCAGAAATTAAATGCAACAGCCAACAACTAAGCAAGCCAGACTAAAAAATCTATTTACTTTAGTTACCCGAAGACTTGCTTTTGAGGTAATACCTTTTGAAGAATGTTATGTAACAGCCTTCTGGTAAGCAACTATACTTCTTATGGAGAAAACTGGCAAATGCTCTTATACAGACTCTTCGCTTTATTTTCAGGGATTGAAATATTTTGCTAAGCCTTTTGTTGCTCATTGAAATATACTATCGAAATTTTTCTTTTTATTGACTTTACTCTAAAGCAAAAAGTTTGGCCTTTCTATTTTAGGACTGTGTTTATCAAAACCCATCTGTTCTATTTGTAGATTTGTGTTTAGTAATAGGTCAAAGCCTCTGGGGTTTCACACTTGAATGAATTACATCCTGGGGAATCCTGTGTACTGAGAAAGCCAGATTAATTAACATAATCAAACATGTCTCAGTAAAAATAGGATCTAAAACTACAGTGATGTCATATCCCATTATAACACCCTCTTAAAATGCTAGAATATTGAAACTGGCAATACAAGTGTGGTAAAGACCACATATGCGAGATCTTTATTCTTGACAATAATGATATTGTAAAGTTTTCAACAATGTCAGCTTGGAAGCCAACTTAACGTTTGCAAAGTCAATTTATTGCTTTTATAAGAAAGTAAAATAATTTTAACTTTGTAGCTGAATAGATCATGACAAAACATTGTGGGTTTATAGATCCACATGTTTTAACATTGGAGTCATCACTGATTTGAACTTCTGAATCTCAAGGCTCATCAAATTTTACCCAGTGGCTTCTGGATCAAACCCAGAACATACAGCTGACCTAGATTTAAAGTCTTTAAGTGGTGATCAGTTCTGCTCCCTCTTTAGTTAATTCAATCTTTTAATTGCTTCACAGTAGGATTTTTTTTCCTGTTCTTAATTCGTCTTTTATCACGTTCCAGTCCTCCTAATTTGCTAGTTATTAAAAATATTACCTTCCCTTCACAATTCCTTTTCCATCATGAAGTTGTCTAGAGACACCACTAAACCTTTCTGGTTTTTGAGCTAAACTGCTCTGATCTTATGTTAGAAAAGTATTCCAAACTGTAGTGTTCCTGTAGCTCTTTTCAGAAGCCTTTCAAATTTGTCATCAGCTCCCTTACAGAATGATTATTTAAACATATTGTACTAAAACATAGACTCATAAAACTATAGAATGGTTTGGGCTGGGAGGGACCTCAAAGATCATGTAGTTCCAAGCCCCCTGTCATGGCAGGGACACCTTCCACTAGACCAGGTTGCTCAAGGCCCTATCCAACCTGGCCTTGAACACCTCCATGGATGGAGCATCTACAACCCCCTTGGGCAACCTGTTCCAGTGTCTCACCATCCTCAGAGTGAAGAATTTCCTCCTCCATGTTCCAGGATTGAGCACACTAAAATGAAATTCCTCACAACTACTACTATAATTTTTTTTAAAAATTCCAAGAGGGCTCTGTCACACCAAAAAATACATTCTGTAATATGTCAATCCGTATCTGCACATTGGCTTCTTTATATGGATACTGTTGAGTAACTGCATGATCTTGCATTCAGTTATGTAAACTGTCATTGAAATAAGCTACTCTGTAAAATTGACCTATGCTTATTTCTTGCTGAGTGCAAATACACATTTTTTCAAGTATCCTCATTTCTAAAAAAAAAAAAAAAAAAAGAGTAATCTACTGTTATGATTCATATTAGGATCACCTCCTTCCATTCACCTTAAAGCATTTTTGACTCCCAGGCTACTCCTGGTGAACTTGTCTCAAGCTCTTAAATACAAGTGGTTTACTTTCAAATTTACTGGAATTGTGGTTGGACCAGAGAAAGACTAGCTATACTGCCTGCTGTTTACAAGAATTAGAAATGAACATTAACATATTTTAGTGAAAACTTTTCATTTCAACATACTTGTGTTTTCTATTTGTAAAGAACATGCTTCAATTAACCCTTAATACTGCTGAAAGTAAATTATACAGCTCAGCTTTGTATGCATATGGTATATGCATACCAGATATCATGTTTTGAACAATGAGCAATATTTTATGATGTTGTTATCCAGGTATATGAAACATATATAAATGAACATTAATATTTGAGACAGCTTCATACTTTGATAACACTCTATGGATTTCATTTTAAAATGAAAACTTTCAAACAAGTGTCTGTGGGGTTGTGAGGCCCGG
>VYZX01005905.1:8937-18983 GCA_013401335.1 Brachypteracias leptosomus | reverse complement strand
TGATTCTGTGATTCTGTGAAGAAGATAATTATCTGCAGATCCTAAACAAGGCTGTTCTGGAGACAAACTGCCAGAAGAAAGGGAGACCTTACTGAATGCAAACTCTACATCTAACACTGTACTTGAACCTTCTGCCAACATTTTTAGAACTGTGTTTCCTGCACTTCCAGGAATACTACTGGGTTTGTTGTGCTCTGTGCCACTTTAAAAGATACACATAAGTATTTTGTCTCTTTTGTTTTACCCATTTAAGAGTCTTGTGGCAATTAGTGATTTTTTTTGGCATTATTTCACCCGAACTTAGGGATTTTTGTGACCTTTAATTTGGCTTCTCTAAGACTTTAAGTGTTGATAGAAATTTCTGGTGAAACATCACTGAACTTGATACTTCTCTGTTCACAAATAGGTTCATCAAGCAGGACTTTTTTTTTCACAAATAGTTTATATTTAGAATTTCAATGTGATTGCCATCATTTTAAAAGAAAGGGAAAAAAAGATACCGCTCTGGAATTAAGACATTTTCTGCTTTAGACTCTGAATATAGCTTACAGGAAGAATAGGAGTGGGTAAATTACTGTGGAATGATTTGGTTTATGATCACTTACAGAAGAAGGTACCTGGAAATGACAGATGTGTTTCTGATTGGATTTTGCAAATGAAACGCTGCAAGAGGAGAATGCCTGATATAAGGGACAGGATGAATTTTCACCTGCCAAGCCATCAGGGCTGAGAGAAGATATATATGTACTTTTTGAATCAAAGAGGACAAGTGATGTAACAGAGCAGAAGCCCCACATAGTGACAGCTCCAGAGAAGTCCTGTTCAATTGCAGTCTGTGGGAATTTTGCCACTAAGTTCAGTAAGATAAAGTTTTCATTCTAGGAACCAGACATCCTAAAATAGTTTCTTTTTTATGTGATTTCTTCTGGCTGTCTAGACCCTAATGTCACAGCTACATATCCTATCACAGGAATGTTTTCTTGGCTTAAAAATGATAGTTACGAACTCTTTACATTCTCCCACTGCAGAAGTAGAAATAACAGCAATTTTATTTTGAAACTACAACCATCAGGAACGCTTCTGTCATTCTCAAAGAGCTTTTTTTTCCCTTTGGTTGATAACAAACCTAACCCCAAGTGAATGCATGTTCCCCTATGGAAACTGGGGCACTGAACTCAAAGGAAAAGTTTGGAAAGTTCTCTCTGCACAGGAAATCTAAATATGACAAGGCATGTGGGACCTTTTCCAGGTCTCATATATGCATAGTACAGGAAGATACGTGTCCTCTCTTTGCTTCACCTTCCATCACTTACGTTGAAAAATGAATGTCCATAACACGTCCAGAGATATTTAAAAGATGCACTCACAAGAAAAGCAGAATATTTTCAATATTCAGTTAACCATATTGAGCTAAGAGTTATAGGATTGGCTTTTTAAAAAATCTGAAATCCAAGAAAAAATGTGAATAAACTGATTAACAGTTATCTAAGAACAGAAAAATCTAGAAAAAAAATGTAATTCAGTCTTTTTGCAAGTTGTAAACATCTGTTGTAATCATAATGACTATGAATTTCTGAATGTAGGAATATGCAACGCTGAGCAACACTATCAGAATAGGTTTATATTTCAAATAATGGTAAATTTGGGTGTAAACTGCTTACCAGATGAGTTATAATGAGACATATTTTGAAAAGATGCATACAGTCCTAGCACTAATAAATTCTAATTTCAGACTTCCTGTGCCAAAGAACAAACAAAACAACTGCTGTCCCACAGTGATGGAAATAAGTAGCTTTCATTTTATATGAGACCATTTTCCGAAGTCAGGATGAGCTTTAGCTTATGATACAGAAAATATTTAGCAGTTATATGCACATATATAAGTCCACAATGAAAAATGGGACCAGCGCTATTTAACATCTTTATAGATGACATAGACAATGGGTCCATGACAATGGTACACCCTTATCAAGTTTACCAATGATACCAAACTCTGTGGTGTGATCAACACGCTGGAGGGAAGGGATAGGATGAGGGGAAATGGCTTCAAACTGAAAGAAGGTAGATTTAGATTAGATGTAACGAAGAAATTCTTCACTGTGAGGGTTGTGAGATACTGAAACAGGTTGCCCAGAGAGGTTGTGGATGCCAGGTTGGCCAGAACTTTGAGCTTCCTGGTCTAGTGGGAGGTGTCCCTGCCCATAGCAGAGGGGTTGGAACTAGACTATCTTTGAGTTCCCTTCCAACTCAAACCATTCTGTGATTCTATTAAAAAATCTAATCAGTTACTCATACAGTCTAGACAGTGAAGAATTGGAATCACTTCTCCCTAGGTAAGTAAAATATATACATTTACTGAACAAGAAAAAAATTGATAACTCTGTGAAAAAGATGGAAGCAAAGACACCAAGTCATCAAGAGAGGTAGATTGATAACATGAGAAGCAAACAAGCAAACAAACTGTATGTATTTTTATTATTCAATAAGAAGTTGCGTTACGGCCAAGAAAAACAAAGATACAGAAGCCAGACACTATATTACAACAAGAAAATAAAGAGTGTGCTTATATGGGTTAAATGGAGTTATTCCCAACTGCATGTCTGGTTTCTTGCACCTGCTCACTCTAAAGCACTGCTAAGCAAGAAAAGAGGCTTGAAGGTTTTGTGGAGGGTAGATTTGTGATTTGGTTGAGCCTGTAGCTGGCTGAAAACCATAATATAGCAGCATGCCTTGTCATGAGGAAAAAGAGGACCTTTGGTGAAACAAGGAAAGGTGGCCTTCAGAAAGGTTGAGCTTTGTGCACGGAAATGGAGTCTGAAAAAACAGTTGTGTTGAGTTTCAGGGTTTCTATGGTGTAAATGCACACAGGTGGATGGATTTCTGTCTCTCTGGGAGCCTGCAGTGATCTATTTATATCTAAGGGAGAGAAAAGCTCTTTAAAATCAAAGAGGAAGATTGGCAGCTTAATCTCAGGAAAAAGGCTCTGAGGGGGAAATGTTGCCCAGTAGGTGAAATAGATGAAGGTCCTTGCTTCTTATAGTTATGCTTTTAGTTAAAACTTTTATGCAGGAATGTTTGAATTTCCTTATAGGCTTTACTACCTAGGCAACTGGACTAAGAAAAAAGTTCTGAGACTTCTCTTCAATTAGAGGTAAATGAGGTTGATCGATTCACACACCCTGGGGTAGCAGGTTCTGGAAGGCATTCTTTAAGGCACTAATGGAAATTCTAGTTGATTTAGAGGCAGCAAAAGCAAGCAGGTTCTTCTTTTTTTAAAAGTTCTTTAGAAGTAAACATTTCTAGATAGAGCTTCAGCCAAAGAAGAAGATATGTATTTTGACTAGTGATCACTTCCAAACTGCACATTGCCACCAGATCTTGTGGTAGTTGCTTCCATTTTGATTGGTTCTCTGAGCTGCATCATAGTGTTGTGCTACCACAAAGCTGACCAATCCCTACAAATAGCTGAAACCAACCATACACTGTGATAATTAAAACACATCTTGAGTACTTGCAGGTTAGTGCAAACTTCTAATAACAATGCTTGCTTTCTCTTTGCTAAAATTTCATCCATGAAATAAAGGAGGAGAAAAGATGAGGATGAGGAAGAAAAGTAGCTGGTGTCTATGAACTGAAGAGTGGCTGAAGTTCCTGATCTGTCACAGCTGTGCTGTGAAGGCACTTTCATAGAATGTAGCCCTCTAGTTAAGGAAATCCTGATTATCCTTTTCTCGTCACAGATGGGTAATTTGGCTTGCCACATGCATGTAGCCGAAAACAGAAGATTCATGACTCTCAGCTACTGTCCATGTAGTAAATCAAAACAAAAATACCCTTTTTATTTTCTTCGTTTGCCCTATAATCACAGAATCACGGAATCACACAATGTCTGGGATTGGAAGGGACTTCAAAAGATCATCTAGTCCAATCCCCCCGCCGGAGCAGGATTACTTAGACCACGTTGCACAGGGACACGTCCAGGCAGTNCTCCAGCCTGTCCGGGTCTCGCTGGATGGCAGCACAGCCTTCTGCTGTGTCAGCCACTCCTCCCAGCTTTGTGTCATCAGCAAACTTGCTGACAGTGCACTCTAATCCCTCATCCAAATTGTTGATGAATATATTGAACAGCATCGGTCCCAGTACTGACCCTTGGGGACTCCACTAGATACAGGCCTCCAACTAGACTCTGCCCCGTTGACAACTACTCTCTGGCTTCTATCCTGCAGTCAGTTCACAATCCACCTCACTACCCGATCGTCCAGACCACCATGTAGTATTGTGACTACAGGAAACAAAAGTGTTCCTTTTCACCTAGTTTCTAGTTTTCTAAAGCAGACCTGGATCCTAAAGTTCACTACAATACTAGCCACAGAGAAATTATGCAGCACCAGCAGGAAAGTGGGAACTTGACCAAAGAGGCAATGAGCCATGCTTAGTGTCTGAGCTCCAGGGATGAGTTCCTAGAACATCAGCTCATTCCTGCTGCTGATGTGTGGATAAATTGTGGATTAATACCAAAACCTAACACACCTACTGATGTAAAGTTTGCACTTGGTAGAATAGCAAAAAAAATCTATTTTCACCGACTCTATACAAACATGTCTTTCGTGCTAAGTAAATGGCAAAAAGATTTCTTGGGTTATTAAAAAGTTATTCAATGTGTAATAACTGTGGCTCATTTTTTTATTTTCTTTGTTAATTTTCAATGTTCAAACAATAAGAGATACTTTTTCCAGCACATTATTAAACATGTTTCTTTTAGATTTTAGTCTGTGTCTGATTGTTTTGGTTTCACTGGGACAAAATCATAGGGCAGCCATGGTCTGCAGGCTCTTAGCAGTTTGGAGTCAGCCAGGGTAGCTGTGCTGAGCTGGTTCTCAGGTGTATCCCACCCCATAAACGGCATGCTCAGTATAAAGGGGGAAGTTTGCTAAGGGTATGTTTGCTTGAGCTTTTTCTTCTCCTGATCCTATTTCTCTGCTTCCTTCACCTCCTGCTTCTCCCCATCCCTGAAGAGGTTTGCTTTATGTTCTCTTCTGAAGAATTCTTTCCTGTTTATGTGACCACTGTACATCTGCTAAGGTGAGTGTAGCTTTATATGGTTTATATTGGTATTAGCTTAGTTGTTTCATTAAATAAATTTTCATTTTAACCTGTGGTTCTCCATTCCTTTTCGCAATTCTCTCTCTTGGCTGGGGAGGGGTCATTGTGTGATGTTGCAGCTGTCATAGTTTAGTCCCAGATATGGATTAAAAGTAGATGTTGATTTGAAAGAAAAAGTACATACTTGTTTGCCTAAACCACATGTGGCCTAAAGACTTATGCATGTAAGTAACACTGTCTGTGAGAATGTGTCTATGGGAGTGAATAATTACATAATTACTAATTACATGTGCAACTACTTTTGCCATGATAAGGGAAGGTTTTTCTCCTGCACCCCTGCCTGTAGGAGAGCTAGAGACCTTTTGAATGCAGCATGTCTGCTATTGTAACTTGTAGCCGTGAGCCAAGCTGCTCTGGTGACTCATGTTCTCCCATTCCAGCACTTAGAGAGACCCAAGCTAACAATGGAGATGCTTAGATTCACACAAATACCATTCAGTTAACAGATCATTGTAAAAGCTTATTCTTTTATTTTCAGGACCTATACAAACAGGCTGCCCAGGGAAGTGGTGGAGTCACCATCCCTGGAGTGGTTCAAAAAACAAGTAGCTGTGGCACTTGGAGACATGGCCTAGGGATCAGGGAGATGTTGGACAAAGGTTGGGCTTGATGATCTTAGAGGTCTTTTCCAACCTAAATGTTTCTATGATTCTATGAAAAATGAAGTAGTAGAATGATAAGAAGAAAGCAGGACTGATGGCAAACCAGGCCTCACTTACACTTACAAGTTTAAATCTAAATTATATTGAAAACTAAAAGAAAGCTTAATAGTATAACTGTATTTGGAAGGTCAGGTGTGCTATTTGTCCACCTTCTCAGGCCTATAGCTGCAGCACCCACATAGGCAACAGATAAGGGAAAATGCTGCTTTGAACTAAGCTGGGAAAGTAATTGCTTTGAACCTTAAATCTTGAGAACTGTTAATTGATAGACATTCCAGGAAAAGGGAAACGAGATCGTCTTGGAACAGTGACATAGTGCAAAAGACATTTTAATATTTCAATGAGTTCTGAGGGACAGTGTCTTTCATGTTAATTATCTGGGGAATGGGAGGGATCTCAGGGTTTTAAATAGGGGCTGAAAATGGTTCTAGGGGGGAGTGTTAGGAGGAATGATCCCCTGCTGGCCCTTGCCACCAATAAAGGAATGCTGCCTTCAGAAACTTAGAACTTGGTCTCTGGAAGTTTTTCTACTCAGGCCGGCTTTTATGGTATCAGGACTTCAGGAACGCTAATGTGAGAGGAGTTTGAATTGGGAGAAATCTCAGAAGTAATTGCTGTTGCAGGCTCAGAATGAGCAGATGAACTTTTCTTCTGCAGGAGGATGTAATTGCAAAAAGTATTTTGAAAGGGCAAGAACTTTCCCTTTACCCAAAAAAATTTAAACCCTTATTATCTGTAGCCTTGTATGAGTGCTGCCACCTACAATAAAAAAAATAACGAATATCTTATTGCATAGCGCAATACTTTTAAAACACTGCAATTAATACAAGTTCTCATTATTGGATGGCTGTTCACCATCACTGTATCTCTGGATTTTCTTATGAAAAGTCACTCACAAAATTACTACAGAATAATCTTGGTTTTAATATAAATTTGAGGGGCAATCAATGCACAGACTCACTAGCTTGACTTGGAGAAATATCAGTGGGTCTTGAATTACTAGTTTAAATAGTATAGATAAAAGTTTATGCATTTATGGTTAAATAAGTTGACTTAAAAGAAAAGTATGGTTAAAAATACTTGATTAGATAATACGCTAAGATTGAAAATATTCTTAAGATCTTTGCAAGCTGTTTTACTCATTAAGTCTATCTTTCAGATTTATTATTTTTTTTAGCTAGGTGTCACTACAAAGCTGATTGAGAAACTCTACTATACAAAGCCCTTATCAACATAGCACTTTACGAAGAATAATTGATCTTCTGACTATCATTCCTAAGGCACATACATCTGGAGATCTTCAGAGATTAAGAAGTTGTGTGTTCGTTTTCTAAGTTAATTTTTCTTAGTTCATTGGCACTTATTCTAAATCAGGATGTACCAGGAATCCTACTTTCTAAGATAAATTTTACTAATGGTAGATTTTTAAGGGCTGAATTAAGAGTAAGTAATAAGGTCTTTAATGATTTTTAATTTTTTTCCTAGTACATCACTAGGAACAAAGAAAACACTAAGATCATGTGTGTGCTTAACAGTAAACTGGTTACTTAGCTTTGAGGAATCCATCCTTTACCTGGGGAGTCACCAGAATGGACATAATTAATGCTTCTGCATAAGAAATTAAAATAACTCTGTAGCTCTCTTTATGTTCGTTATCCTCAGTGTGCTTTTTGACTGGCACCAGCATAAAGAGAAATGAAAACACACAATACTATATGTAATAGAGCATTAAACTGGAGATCTTAGAGCACAAAGACCTGAATTCCTTATATTCCTTCTACTTTGTGATTTGTCTTGCAATGTCCACCTTATGTATAGAACAGTGCCCAAGTTTCAGTCCTACATCTTCTTATTCAACCAGTTAAGCCTTTGAAGCTAGTTTGTGGTGTTAAACTGGATTGGAAATATGGACATTCAATTAAGTATGTGCTGACTTAAACTGTTTGAATAGGAAACAGAGCAGCTGACATGTTAGGAAGCTGTTGATCTTGTTGGACTAGGTGACCTTGGAAGGTCCCTTCCAACCCAAACCATTCTATGATTCATACTGAGCTTTCAGGTACTGCAGCTTAACTGATACAGGAATGCTCTGCCCAGTAGTAGAATAAAAGAGGAGAGTAAGTTTGAAATAAGCTCTAGCCTCAGCTAAAGCTTGCACTTGCCTATGAACAGGCTGGTAAAGCTTGAGATTTCTGGGTTAAAATTCAAGCTGCAAGTCATTCGTTCATCTACAATTCATTTGAAACTCCATGAAGATGAAGGACATGATTCCTTAAGTCCTACCATCTAGCTGCAGGGTCCTGCTTCTTGAAGGTCCAGAGAAATAAGCTACATGAAAAAGAATTGGCTTGTTTGTTTCTAAAGCCCAGTGATATGAATTAAATATCAGTTGCTAGGTCATATACAGGAAACTGGATACTTAACTGTTGGGGTTTTCTAATGTAATAAGGTGGTGGAAGGCAGAGAGATTAAGCATGCTGAAAATGAGTTTTTAAAAATCTTCCTGCCCGGTTTACAGAGGCCTTGCTCAATATAAAGGTCCTAGAACAGCAGATGTGTTTCTAATTGCATTCTTAAAATGAAATGCTTTTATTCAGAGTCTGCAGCACAGGAAATATCCTTCAGCAAAGGGCACCAGCTGCAAAACAGTAAGATGAGCTTTAAACATTTATCCAGTGACTGGCAGGTTTTTTGCCTCCCCTTAGACCTTACAAAGTTCATGTTTATTCATGTAAAATGTAAAAGAGGGATTTTAGCTGGTTTAAGTACTGAAATAAAGTAAATCACTTTGACTATTCATATAGTAAGTGGCCTGAAAGAACAGACTGTGGGTACCTGCAATATAAGTTGTTGTGTTTTAAATGAACAGGTAATAAATGTTTTAGTCACCTGAATACAACTGAAAACAGTGGTATGTTAACTTTATTTGAATAGAATAATTGTTTATAGTGTTGGAAATTTCCACACCTGGACTGGCATTTCACTGCAAATTATCTATTTGATATTTCTTAGTAGGAGCATTTCTAAAAAGCATGTGGTCAGCATGTTGACCTCACAGTCAGAGTATAAACTATTGTCTTCCACTGACTTGCTAGAATATATCACTTCTCTAATAAGTGCCTTAGTTTCTCTTTTCTCATCCAAATGTCTCACCTATTTAAATCATCAGGTGTAAATTTCAAATGCAATTTCTGAATCTTGTTGCATTCTACAGAAAGATGCCTGTGGATTAACAGAAAAACTTTCTCACTTGAACAAAAGGAATGAAAATCTTCTGCTAGCACAAAAGAGAGAATGTAATAGGATGAAAATATGATCCTGAAGATAATATTTAACTAATAGAATAGGCCTACATGGAAGCTACTAGTAGCAAGAATTCATAAGACAATTTAAGAAAGGAAGTTATATCTGAACCAAGGTAATTCCTGGAAGAGAATTTCAGTTCAAAAGTTCAAATAATTTTATGCTAATGGTTTTATAAATCCTGTGCCACTTCTGTGATCACCGCATACCATGTTAATTAATTCTGGTTTAGTCCGAGCAAACAAAGCACAGAAAGATGTTTCCTTCCTTTTTTTAGTATGGAAAGGGAATACTTTTTATCATTGGTAGAGAATCTTTAGAAAAAGAAAAATGAGACTAACAATTTAAAAAAGAAAACCACTAGATGGCTGAAGCACAGATAGCCAAAAGAGCTATAATGAATGGAGAAATTAACATTTCATTGGAAGAAAACAGCCACCTTCTGTATTTTGTTTCCTTTGAGAGGAAAAAAGGGGAAATATGAGAAGCATTGAAATACAGGGTAGAGAATCTTTAGAAAAAGAAAAATGAGACTAACAATTTAAAAAAGAAAACCACTAGATGGCTGAAGCACAGATAGCCAAAAGAGCTATAATGAATGGAGAAATTAACATTTCATTGGAAGAAAACAGCCACCTTCTGTATTTTGTTTCCTTTGAGAGGAAAAAAGGGGAAATATGAGAAGCATTGAAATACAGATGACTCAAATATTTATTTTTTTTTCCCATCTGTTAAGGTGGAGTTTGTGTGGATAGAACAGGGGACTGAGAGTTTGTTCCTGCTTTCTATTCCCAGTTCCACAGCTAATTAACTGTATAACACAGGTAAACAAAAATCTGGATGTTAGTTGGATGTAATCTTGCTCCAGATCCCAACAGAAGTCTTAGGCAGAGCAAGTAATTAAATATAGTACTTAAC
>VYZX01005896.1:6692-23312 GCA_013401335.1 Brachypteracias leptosomus | reverse complement strand
ACTCCTGTTTTTATAGATTTAAATTAGATGATCACAACAAAGCCAAATTGAACACTGCAGCTAGCACTGAAGCAAGCTTCATTTATAACAGTGGACATGGGGAAGTGAAAAGGACAGAGAAAAATGTTACAGAGCTAAGAGCTATATAAAAAAAAATGTGTATATAGAATCATAGAGTAGTTTGGGTTGGAAGGGACCTTAAAGATCATCTAGTTTCAAGCCCCTTGCCACGGGCAGGGACAAATCCCACTAGATCAGGCCGTGCAAAGTCCCATAAAACCTGGCCTTGGAACATTTACAGGGAGGGAGCATCCACAGTGTCCCCAGGCAACCTGTTCCAGTCTCTCACCACCCTCATAGTTATATTGTGTACTTATCACAAAATTGCTATGTAATGATAGGTGTAGAAGTAATAGAAAAAAGTAAACACACAACCTTAAAATAAATTGTTTCTACTTTCTACTGGATTATTTTATCAAGTAACAGGGATACTAAATTATAATTTAATTTCATAGTAGCTTTTCTTCCCCTGTTTTTTGTGTTTTGGGGATTTTTTTTTGTTTTTTGTTTGTTNGCATTTTGACACTAGAGAAAGAGTTGGTGGCAAATATAGCCTCAGTATTTGAGAAAAATGTGTTTGCAGGATCTAGGAAACTAGAGTTCCTAAAGTCTGACACCAGTATCAAGAAAACTGATAGGAAGGTGCATAAAACTATGGAGTTTATGCACATGTGGATAACGTATCATCCTACAGAATTTGTGTTGTTTTTTAATAAACATAAAAAGAGAAAGCAACTAAGATGCTATAGAGGGAAAAAATTTGGATTAATGCCTAATCGCAAGATTAGCAGTAGGCAAATTGCTAGTTTTTACATCACAGGGAAGCCAACACTGGAATTCTAGAAATACCTATTTAAGGACTGCTTTCCACTTATTCATAGACGGTTCAGAAAGGCATTAATAGTAAAATGACAACTTTTTTCTGACAAAAAGGCTAATAAAAAACATTCTAAATTCTACCATCAATAACCAGACAGCAGATGAATTTCAATATAGATAAACAACTCATATGGGAAAGAAAAACCTAGATTCTGATATATGATAGACTGAGCTGACAATTACTACTAGGTAGGAAAAAAAAATACTGATATGAGATACAAATAGACATCTCAGTGGAAATGACAGCTCAATGTTCACTAGTAATCAAGAAAGAAATAGAACATATAGAAAATATAAAGCCTCTTTATGCCACTCAAAACCTTTATGTGCCTGGATCTTTAGCACTATCTACAGCACCCTCTCTGCCANTAGATGATCACAACAAAGCCAAATTGAACACTGCAGCTAGCACTGAAGCAAGCTTCATTTATAACAGTGGACATGGGGAAGTGAAAAGGACAGAGAAAAATGTTACAGAGCTAAGAGCTATATAAAAAAAAATGTGTATATAGAATCATAGAGTAGTTTGGGTTGGAAGGGACCTTAAAGATCATCTAGTTTCAAGCCCCTTGCCACGGGCAGGGACAAATCCCACTAGATCAGGCCGTGCAAAGTCCCATAAAACCTGGCCTTGGAACATTTACAGGGAGGGAGCATCCACAGTGTCCCCAGGCAACCTGTTCCAGTCTCTCACCACCCTCATAGTTATATTGTGTACTTATCACAAAATTGCTATGTAATGATAGGTGTAGAAGTAATAGAAAAAAGTAAACACACAACCTTAAAATAAATTGTTTCTACTTTCTACTGGATTATTTTATCAAGTAACAGGGATACTAAATTATAATTTAATTTCATAGTAGCTTTTCTTCCCCTGTTTTTTGTGTTTTGGGGATTTTTTTTTGTTTTTTGTTTGTTTGTTTTTAATGCAACTGTAGTTCTGTTTTAAAGAAAGCTGCCTGATTTTTTCCAGTTTAACTTCCAGGGTAAGTTCACCCAGAAGGTTTAAGTTGCTTTTGATTTTCAAACACAGAGAAGCTTCACCAAGGTCTTTTGCAAAAAAAGTCACCAATTTGCTACTATGTTTCCATTCCTTATCCCTCCCAGTTTCACATCAGCAATAAAGTAATTCTTTCCCAGTTTCTTATTATAAAGTAATTCATGTCAACCCTCTTGGATGTCATCTTCACAGTACTAACAAAACTGCTAACTAGGGAGGGAAGTGGCAGGATGCTTTAATATACACTACTGGCTTTGTCTGACTCACTTTTCATAACTGGAATAAATTTGGTTGCTTGGGTTGTGACAATCCTAGGAAATTACAAGACACAAACGAGCAACATTAATTGATCTAAGGAGTTCAGGAGTTAAAGTCTGTACATAGCTAAATGAGGAATTAATTGAAATTAAATGAAGTTTCCAAACTGTTTCAATTCTAACAAAAGTGCTTTAAGATGTGCTGAGACTGATGCTATACACACTGACATTCATGGTCTAGAAGGAAACTTTAAGAACAATTAGAAGCACGAGGTTTGAGGTTAACAGTGCACACTAGCATGAAACAGGAACAGTTAACCACCTTAAATGATCATTTGCTACTTGGAATACCATAGTTTTTAGAATATATAGTGTTAGAAAATTTTGCAAGCTATTTCCAAGGAAAAAAAGTATGCACTTCCAAGAATGTACCACCTGTTACACCAAACAAGAAATTAATTAAATAATTCACAAACAGAAAAGCATAACTGTCTCACGTAAGGGCAAGCTTCATTCAGACTAAGGTATTTTTTAATATTCAAGCTATTACTACTAGTTACTATTAAAATACATAGCTAATATTGTGTGGCAAATCATTTATTTATATTTTTTTATGTGATTTTTAGTAATTCCTACATGCATCAGTTGAGATCAGGACCATGGTAGGCATGCATAGACAGACACAGCCCCAAAACAGTTCTTGCTTCAGAGAATCTGCAGCTGACTGCAGCATCTGAGCCCTAAAGGGGCCATTAGAATTTATTTCTTTTCTTATTTTATCTTACTGTTGCAATACTTGCATCTGTTCACTTGCAAGACATTTGTGTGCATCTAAAACCTTTTTGAAGAGGTATTAAAAACAATCTCAAGGATAGTTAAACAGTCTGTTTCTAAAAAAAAAAAAAAAATGAAGTTTCCCCTGTGTCATAATTTCTGTCATTATTGAAAGAATTTTGCTGCTGTTATTAATATGCAGTCAGGAATTACTTAGTGCATAAAATTTCTCAAAAAAATATAATGTGAATACAGATGCTGTGCTGCAGGTTTTAGTAGATAATTTCTTAAGAAAGATTAAAAGCCAAATTTGAGTTAATGTCTAGAATAATGATCACTTCTGAGAGATAAGAGCAATTAGGCTTAGCTAAGTCAGAATGCAGCCAAGACAACTGTGCCCATATAAGTGCTGAATTCAGACTCCTGAGAAGGTTATCTATTTTAATTTCTCCTACATTCCCTGCTTAGCTGTCACATCTGCAAACACATACAAGTCGAAGACTGTCTCTTAAATTGTAGCTTTACCATGAAAGTGTTAAGAAAGAGAGAGGACCAGAAAGGAATAAAACCTGTATTTTATGCAAAAGCCTGCTTTCTTCTCCTGTGTAACTTGGTCAGGTCAGAAGCCCTTAGTATTTCATTTTCACGTGTAACACTGTAAAATCATTACAGATTTCTTTTTTCCTCTTTTTTTTTTTTTTTTTAGAAAAAAAAAGATTATATACTTGAATGAAAGTACAAAGCTTTAGAAATTGAACAGGGAATATAACCTATCTTCATTTCCTTTCTTGAAAGTTAACAGCAAATGACTCCAGTATCTGAACAGCTGAAATCAACATTCACTTCCCAAGGCAAATGGATTGTTCATGATTATCTATCTAGCAGCATATTCCAGATGTGACCACACTTAATGCAGAAATTATACTTGATCTGTAGCCTACAAGCCTGGTAGATGCTGAATGGATAAGAAATGCATGTCCAGTTTCTTGTTCAGTGCTAAAAAAAAAATACAGATTACAGTATACTTTATACAACATCATACGCTAAATATAATTAATTGCTATGAAAGTATGTGCTTTAAATTTTTAGAAGATGTTTTAAGTAACCGTAATAGTCTGAGAGGAAAGGTAAGCACTTATAATGTCAAGAATTTGTTACGCCTTTTTGTCCTTTACTTTTTCATTGTCTTTTCTCACTTCAGTCATGACCTACAGTCAGCTTAAATCACACTCGACAACCCTGCAGAAAGGCTGTAAAAGCAGCAATTAGGAACACTGAAAACACCCAAATTATTTATTGTCATCTTGGGAGCAATTTGTGTCTGTTACTAAAACACACTAGAGTCCACCACATCACAAGACAGCCCCAGACCAAGCTGTCTCTCTCAACATCAAGAAAGTAAAAGGGGAAGTGCTGGCAAGGAGAGAAAAAATGAGAAAAGCCTGTGGTGAAGCCCTTGTTAAGGCATTAGAAAAAAGGAGAGTGTCCAGAGCAATTGGTTCCCTTCTTGCTATCACAGATAGGAAGGCGTCTTTCCTGTCCTTCTCCACCACTCGCATTTTACATTCTGCCTGCAATGCACAACTTTTCAGAAAAAAAACAACCAAGCAGAGTTAAACAGATTTCCATAATGAGTGAGAAAACATTGAGACAGTAATAATTGGTTTTAAGGATGAAGTGCACCACATGAAAGTCCTCTCATTTATTTGCTTACTTTGTAACATAATTTATGCTATGCTGCTATATTCACTAATATCCTGAAGTGTCACTTCTTGTAACATTTACTTTATGGAAAAATTAAAATGATCATTGAATAATTTATTCTATTAAAACCAATTTCAGTGCTCAACTACAGTTCTAGGACCAAACGACGTTACCATTTTAACCCTTTGTTCATGATCTACTATTTCAATGATTCATCGAATTCTTTTCAAACCTGACTTTTATGCTGAGGCTAGACATAATCCGAAATTGCAAATAATTAATAAGGTCAGACAAATTATGGAAGCAACTTAGCTGCTGACCTTCTACTTCAATGTAAGGTCAACAAGTCTAACATGACTTACCTCAGTGTTTATCCTTTATTAAACAATTAAGAAAACTCCTTTAGAAGTTTTTATTGTTTCAGTGTGGGCAGTTTTACTAGTATTAAAGCATTTATACTGTTACTTTTTTCCAATATGTGATACTTGCATAAGTTGCCATAACAGCAGTATAGTGACACTCAAGGTATTATAAACTGCAGGGAAAACATCAAGCCTAGATGTCTCATTTTGCTGAACACAGGCTTAAAAAAAACGTGTCCCTTGCCCTAGTTCCTGTAGTGACCTACCCGAGGCATGCCCACCCAAAACAATTTTCTTAAGGTTTGTAACATCTACAGAACTGAGATTAAAACAAAAGCTAATACTGCAGTGGCCATTAGAAGAAAAGGAACAGAAAAGTACATACTAATTGAAGTAATAACCATACTCCCAAGGAAGTGGGTATTTGACAGTAATAAAACCAAGGCATGAGGGGAAGACACTAACCCTCTCAAACTGTGCAAAAACAATTTAAACTTTCCTTATTATTTGTTGTTTGATTTGTGCCGCTAGAGTACACCACACTTTACACACATCTTGTTTTCATTGCATCCCAGAGCCAACAAATATTTATCTTACTATTCAAACACTGGAGTCATTAACATGGTTAATGGAGGTTAAGTTCATTCTGCTCAACTAGATAAGATGATGTTAGCTTCCCCATTGAAAAGTGATTGGAAAAAGACAAAAATAAAATTAGATTATGAGACTGGCAAAGCAAATTTACTGCATGATATCGAAATACCAAGCAGACAAGAATGACTGGAGTTAAATATGCTCACAGATGTCCAATATCAAGAAAAGAAATTCAAGACAGACGTTAAAGACAGTTTACAAAGCTGAAGATAGGATTAAGATAAAAAATCCTCTCTTTCTCTACAACACAGCCCCAGTTAAAAATAATTTTCTTATACCAGATTGGCTCAATAGAAAAGGGATAAGTTGAAATGTCCAAGAGAAATTCTAAATATGTTTCCCATAAATTAATTATATTTAATTTTGACTTGGACTTTAATTTTTGCTTACCTCTATCTTTCCTAAACCAGCAAAAGTCACACTGCTTAGTTGCACTGATCAGAGAGGAAGTACAATTTACCAAAAGCAACTATCGCTCACCAGCTTTCAGCATAAAATTAGACACCTTTATATGACAGAAATCTCAGTGACATAAGCAGGAAGAAATAATGTAATCAAGATAAGAATCAATAAGATGCATTATTCCCTATTTTTTCTTTAAAGTTTCTCTTTTTTTGTGTGGGTTCCCCCCAGTCCCCCGCCCAAAAAAATCTTGGAAGACAGACACCTAGCACTACAAATTCAAAGAACATAGAACAAAAAATTGTGATGCTGCATTAGACAACTTTGTACATTCATGGGATATAATTCAAATGAATTATGAAGTTAGAATTAAAATGGTACTTTTCATTAGAAAGATACACAACAGGAAAGCAGTAATACCATATTAATGCTTTGTCATACTCTACACTGTAGATCCCATCATATCCAGTAGTGTATCCTACAAAGTTCCCCAACACAGAAAGGACAAGCATTAGACAGATACATGTAGAGTTGGAAACATGTTCCTGTTGCAATGAATACAAGGACAGCTTATTTCTTCTTGTTTCCGTGCAATAAATTTCTCACTTATGTTTCACCCTAAGGTTATTTGCTTTTCATTATCATCACTTGCAGAGATTTTTCTGGTTCAATTCTAAAAGGAAACAGTCTAGATGAATACTATACTCTCTTGGCTAATTCTCGTAGCTTACTCTTCCTCATACATAATCAATCTGCTCTAAGCCTTTCCTTGTAAAACAGGAGATATACCAAGGAACAACATGCCTTCTGGGACAAAGATTACATCACTGACTTTTTACCTTAACACATCAATCACTTTACTTCAATTCCCCTTGACAACGACTAGTCCCCTAAAGCCATGCAGAAAAACAGTGAAGAATGGCATTTTATATCATCCCAGAGCTGCTTCATCAGAGACCCAGAAACGAGCTGTTTTGCATCTCTTTGATTTCTCATGGCTTAATCTAAGTATTCTAATTAGCCCCTGAACTTTGAGTCTTACGCAAAGAAGGAAAATCAGATTTGCAGGTCATTATTATCGGTTATGTCAAACCATCTCCCTCTGCATTCGCTGTGCTTGGCCAGTTCTAGGTGGTTGCCAGCCAACCATCGCTTTTGTGAGACACGTGAGGTAACAGTTAACTCCTGGTCAGAAATACTGACCTCAGTCCTGAAGCAACTTAGTTTTATTTAAAAACGGAAGAAAACACAAAATGCTCATTTTGGCACTTCTTAGCAATATTTCTTATGAAACTGGGCCAAAACAAGTGTGTTGCTCATAAAAGCCTTAATGCGTTTCTTCACACAGTGCATTTCTGTAACTAATTTAAAGGAGAGAACTGGCATGACACAGAAGAGGCATGCTTATTTTGAACAAATTATTCTTTCAAAAACCATACATACTAAACATCTTTCTTATTTTATACATTGACAAGCCAATAAAAAAGTAATTGAATTGAAGAACAATTTCCATAAATCTAATATTACTGGCTTTCCTGTGTAATACTTCTAAAAGCAGCAGAGTTAAAATAATATATACTTGTATGGTGGGTTTACCTTGGCTGAGTGCCCGGTGCCCACCCCTAGTCCCTCTATCACTTCCTGCCTGCCCCCAAAAACCTCTGTCAGCAAGGCAAGCAGGGAGAGAGTAAGATGGAAAAGACGACCCTGGGGGTTGTGATAAGAAGCAATTTTAATAAACAGCAGAGAAAGCAAGGCCACGCGCACGCGAAGCAAAAGCAGCAAAGCCATTACTCTCTACTTCCCATCCACAGGCGGTGTCGGGCCTGTCCCGGGAAGCAGGGCTCCAGAACGCGTACCGGTTGCTTCAAGGACAAATGTCTTCCCCTGAATTCCCCCCTGTCCTCCTCCCCTTATAGTTGAGCTGACATCATATGGTATGGAATATCCTATTGGTCAGCTCAGGTCGGCTGTCCGGGTTGTATACCCTCCCAGATCTTGCCCCCCCCCCTCCCCCGTACCTTTGGTGCTGTGTGGGCACTGATAGTCGTAACAAGGGTGTGTGTTATCAACACTCTCTGGGTCCTAGTACTGCAACATGAGGGCTGTATGGGGAAAATCAGGTCAGACAGACCCACTACAACTTGGCAGCAGTCCACAAAGTTGTATTTGAACATTCAATAAGAATCTTTTTATAGCAAGACACTCTGAACGATTTAGAAAGAATTGTATAACACTTTTCACAACATGGCTTCGAATAAAACAGTCAATTAGGTAAATGAGCACGCTACAGTCAAACAACCAAAATTGCTCATAGTTATAAACTCTTTTTTTTAAAAATTTGCCTCTGATCAGGAAAACTAAATTTACTAGATTGTTTATATTTGCTTCTAATACTTAAATAATTCCATTTACACTCACAAATATGTTAGAGAGACATATTGTACCAATGAGATTTATATATCACAAACCAAACAGAAACACTACCACTAGCTGGACAGTGCTTTGGAATGATAAGGTATCTAAAGCAGACAGGAAGAATTGCAGTCATACATTGTATTTGTATATAAATGTCATCACAAAATCTACTTTTACCTTTACAGTAAATGGGAACTGGCTTTTAGACTTCTGATTGATACCCAATTAATATGCTGAGAAATTAAGAGAAATACTGGTGATTCATCTTAAAATGCAACCTTATGCAGAAAGACAAAAACTAAAGCAGCAAATACATCTTGAAGTTTAAAATAATTGTATCAGAGCTATGTTTCTGGTCTGACTTGAGTTTTTTTACCAGTCACCCCTTTTTGCTATAATCCCTTTTCATTTCCTGCAGAACAGATTCTCATTCTTGTCCATCAGCTCCCTCCAGAATGATTCTCTTCAATACACATTTTTCCAAGAATGACTTCATCACCACCCCTATTATTTCTCCTCAACTACTGAAACCACCTGGAATCATTCAGGTTCCCTGCGATTTTGTAGCCCATTTTCACATCTGTGAAGGGGTTTCAGCTTTAGGGACACTTTTTTTTTTTCTGAACAAACATCTACAAGAAGCAACAAAATCAGTTTTCTGTGATGCTAAAGAATGCAGCTTAAAGGAGCAGAATGAAGATAGGAAACAGAGAAACAATTTCTGTTTCTCCTCCACTACTTATCTCATGTATGCATGTCATAATGTAACTTTGTTTGCAGGGTTCTGCTACCTCATTCATATTTACCATTTTATGACAAGAAGGCACATTTAAGTGGCTTTACAGAAACACTCTGCAAGGATACATTACCAGAAAAACCATATATGCGTCTCCAATATGACTTATAATAGCAAGAGAGGTTAGACTGGCATCTTAGAATTAAAAATAAACCTTGGAGTTAAAAATTGCCTCATACCAACCAGTATGCAGTTAGATCACTGTACCCTTGACTTGCCTCATTGCCCATGCTGCTGCTTGTGTAATGCAGCAGCGCCACGTGAGCTGTGATTTTCACATCAAAGAGACTTTGAGGCAGCCAAGACATTGGAATAGAAGGTGACTCCTAACCTGAAATAAAACATCACCTGTCTACAGGAACCTACAGGAAAACTGACTGCAAAACAGACTGTAAACAAAATGACTATGCCACATATTTTCAAAGGGTTTATAATATAGCATATAGTCCTGGGGTGGTTTTCAGTGGGGTTTTTTTTTTTTTCTTGTAATAGTTCTTGGGCATGAAGGGTTTGGGGGGTTTTTTTGTCTATAGCAGCTTGCTAAAATTCAACCCAGTATGTGCCAGATTAATTAGATAACCTAGAAGAGATATCTAATCTCATTTGGAGACCGCCTGGAGCACGCAACACAAGAAGGGCATGGACTTGTTAGAGAGGGTTCAGAGGAGGACCATGAGGATGATGTGAGGGCTGGAAAACATCTCCTATGAGGTCAAGCTGGGAGAGTTGGGGCTGTTTAGCCTGAAGAAGAGAAGACTCTGGGGAGACCTTATTGTGGCCTTCCAGTATCTGAAGGTGGCCTACAAGAAAGCTGGGGAGGGACTTTTTACAAGGGCTTGTAGTGATAGGACAAGGGGTAATGGCTTTAAAATGGAAAAGGGTAGATTTAGATTAGAAATTAGGAAGCTCTTCACTATGACAGCAGTGAGACACTGGCACAGATTGCCAAGGGGGGGTGTCATTCATAATCAAGTGATAAAATAGCCATTTTAGAATAGATAACATTTGGGACGTACAGCATAAGTTGCCCACTTCAAGAAGCAAACAAAGTTGAAATGGATAACACTTCAAAAAACTAAACTAAAGCACCATCACTGTCCATTAGAACTGCATAACATTTTTTTTAAAAACAAGAAACTTTGTGAAGTTAGAATATTTACAAATTTTTCTCAAATGTGAGTGGCTTTCCTTCTGGACTAGAAATACTATACTGCAAATACAGAAAATACTGAAAAAGTCAAAGAGAAGTTGCTCACAGCTCCTCCATGAAGCTGCAGCCGGAACAACTGCTATTCATATACAACAGTGGAAGTTAGAAATGTTATGCCTTATTAATTTTCCTTTAACTTGTCTTCTCCATCAATACTAATTTTTGATCTGAAGGATGATGTATTATGTGGCTTTTAAAATGGAAGATACAGATAAGTTCTTTTTTGACAGAAAGAAAACTTTAATGGCATTTTGGCATTCACGATTACTAGATACATATTACACCCAGGAAGGTTCCCCACTCTCACCCAGCCTATGTATATGCTGCAATTCTTTCAGGCAATGATAACTAGTTGGTCAGAACATTTAGAAATCTTTAAAGAGAAAGCATTAGGAATCAAATCCTACACTTCTTACATTAAAATACTGAACAGGCAACCACTTTACTCAGCGTAGCCAGAGAACATCAGAAAAATCCATGAGGCATTGGAGGGCTCTCAGAAGATTTTCACACCTGCAAACATCTAAAGACAATTAGTCTGGGTCTCTTTTGTGATTAAATGAGGCAGAAATGGAGTGACACAAACTCATGTCTATCCTGTTAAATCTAAAGCAATAACTCTGCTATTTTGATAGGTGTGTACAAACAGCACATTTACAACGATTGCCAACTCTGTTTTCTAGATGAGGTGTATTACCCTTTGTTCTGCTAGCTCTCTCTCCTCCTTCAAACAATCCTGTCAACTACACCAATTCTGTGCTGCTAGCTCTCTTCTTCCTCAGGCCAACACCAAACTCAGCAATGTCCCCTCAGCATACCTTCATCTTTTATCTCGAATCAGCCAAGAGGGAATACACTACTGAGAGAGAGCTCAGCAAGCTGTCCCCAACAGGAACTCTCCAAACTGATCAGCTCCTTGTTGCTTCTTCTCTCAAACTGGTTGGTTCGTGGTTAATATAGCTCTAGCCTCACCCACCACCCCAACCACAATCACCTGGGGGAAGGCAGGGCCTCACACAGGTGGGCCAGCTTCTGCCTCTGGGGCCTTGGGGAACCACTGGGGGAACAAAACATGCTGCTGGGTTGTGACTCATCCATAGGTCAGGGGGCTGCATGAAGTGCTGGGGCCTGGGCTGTGGGCCCTGAGTTGGAATTGACCTATGGATGAAGGTATGCTGAGGGGATATTGCTGAGTTTGGCATTGGCCTGAGGAAGAAGAGTGCTAGCAGCACACCCTTCAAACAAAGTGGAAAAAGAAACATTAGCCAGACATCTCATTCCAGATTGACAGATTTCTACCTATTAAAGGTTATTAGGTCCCTAGTAAAGAATCAACATTTTTAATATTATTCATTCCCTCTGATTGTTTTTTCCATAGATAGAAAAAAAAAAAATATTCTGGAAAAGTATCTTGACCTATCTTTAAGAGAAATTACCTTATAGATCTTAAAAAAACCACAAACGGAACAAAACGAAACCCTCCAAAACCCCACACACCTCTCTGACAATAGCAACACTCACTCAAGCTTCCAAAACCAGAAATCACTAGAGACTGGAAATCTGCATCCCTGAATGCCATGCACGTATTTGCAGTATGTTTTACAGGTGTAATTAGAAATGTTCTCTCCATCACATAAAAGCAAAATCCATAACAATTACCTGCTCTAAACGGTTAGGATTTTCCAAATCATGTACTACACTCCGTTTTGCTGAAACATTGCAGTAGTCTGGCCTTTCTCAAGCCTGGGTGGTTTGGCCACCTCTACAGCTAGTGTTACATTATGGAACAAAATAATACCAAAAAACTGGAGATATCACCTTCAGATAAGCTTTACATTATATATTAGCACTTCATAGACATTCTTCACCTTTTTTTAAAGACAGATGCATGCATTTTATTTTCATTATTAGCTTCATTTCAGGTTTGAAGCATTTGTCCTAATGCTTATTTCTTGAATATGTGCATGGGGCAGGCAAATATGTGGGTTCCTACAGAAGGTGAACAAAGGTTGCTAAGTCACTGACCATAAATGAAATCAACAGATTTGTTTACCTCTGCGTGTTGTCTAAGTGGAGCTAAGAAAAATGAAGTGTGGCCTCTCACAATGCATTAGCATACAAGAGGATAAAAAGGAAGAAAAAATTAATCATCATTATCCCAGGTAAAAATATCTTATATCTGTAACTTGGGAAGACAGAGGGGAATGATCAAAAGTTCACGGCACATACCAAATCATCTTGCTTCTGGCACTCTGCTCTTCACCAAAACCTCCCATTTTATGTGGAACTTATCCTAATTTAGAAAGCCTGATTTGACGTGGTCCTATTAAAATAAATCCTTTATAATTGCTAGATACAAGTTATTAATATTTTGTTCACAAATCAGTAACATTTAAAAAACAAACTGTGCATGACAGATCCATTAAAGCATTCAGCAATTTATAAACTTCCCAAAATTGCCCATCTGCCTGAAAGATGCAGGAGTTCAATTTGGGAAAAGAACACATACAGAAAAACCCCCATGATTGAGTGAAATATCTGGATACTGATTTCTGAGAGCAACAAAATATTTCTTTTCAAGCTAATCAAGATTATAATTGTATTTTTGTGCAAGAAGATTTGTAACTAGACAATTCCATACGTCATTAATGCCTCCTATGAGACATCCAAGATGCACAGAGCAATGAACAAACAGGCATAAGTACATTTTGATTTTTGACTGCACAAAATAAAAATCTGCATAAATACATACAACACTAAACAAATAGATGTTTTTGGCAACAAGGCCTTCATTTATGCAGGAAAAATAAATTAAATTAATACAGATGATGGTGGAACTGCTTGCCATTAGCCAGGAAAGAATCATTAAAAATAAATGCTGTCAAATTATGTATTATGTTATCTCAACAGAAAAGCATTGAGATTAAATGAATACAAATGAATTGCAGCTCTTTTAATACTCATAGAAAATATTATGTAGGTTTTTTTATTTGTTTGTTTTGACAGAAATAGAATATATCAGAGCTTTAATGGAAACTGAAATTATTTTCTGTTTTACTCTGTGTGAAGCAAGGTCAGAATAACTATTAGAGGTCTTTAAACATTTCTGATTTTGTCAGGGTTACCAAATTAATAGGACAGGACAAACCTTTGTTCTCACATATAAAGCTCTGAAGGGATTCATTTGCTAAACTCATTACAGGATTTTTCTTTCTCTAGGTTGTGTTAAGGCTTGAAAATTAAACACTCACTAGGAATCTTACATATAAGAAACAGTCTAGAAAAGACACCAGCGTTTAGCTCAGAAAAAAATGCATATAATAAGCAATTAAATGAACACTCTCTCAGTCACCTCCTAGAGAAATTATTAAAAGCTACTATGCACCTAATATCTTACCGTAAATGGCTTTTACTGGCCAATACACAGTTGTTTTACTACCAGAACTCTGGACTTAAAATCCTCTTACAAATGGCAATCACAATTTCATGCTTTAGTCATCTCACCTTTATTTCTAACCTGTGTGTTTGGTACTAGGGTGCGAGCAGGAAACTAACTGCTCATTTATACTACCAGTAACATATTCAGAATACTGTCAGCAGGTCTCAGGCATGCCCATGATTTCCAAAAAGGACAGGGGGAGGGGTGTAGGAGTGTGGGGGGAAAGGACAAAACAAACTACTAAATATTTATAATATGGTAAATGGTTTTCTGAAGTTCTTTTCTTTAAGATTCATAAAATGTAGCTCATGGCATGCACAATGTTATTGCCTGTTCTTTAAGGATGTTACTATTTTGCTTGCTGATTACAAGCCTACTTGAAAGTCTGCATTCAGGAAAGGGAAAGATATTTTGAAAGTCTACTTAGATGGGCTCAAATGTTACAATTAAGACAGCCTTGATGGTAACAAACTACCACCTTTGGAAAGACTAATAGGCTGTTAATTCAAAAGCATGTCACACCTTATTAAAATGCATTTAACTGCAAAGGATGCAAGCTGCTAGCCCTTTCTGCTTACAAGGAGGAGACAATGAGTTATTTAAAGTAAGGATAACACTGAAACAACAGTCAGGTGTGAGAAAGATCATGAGTAAATTTCAATTTGAAATTAACAGAAAGTTTGTAACTAACAGACAACTAGTGTTTGTCAAGAACCCTTTATGTTGATACTAAGGCAAAACCTAGCCACTATCTCATTTAAAAACAAAACAAAAAATATACATAAGTTCTCAGGCCTGTAATCCTGACACCTAATAAGAAAGAATCATGAAGAAAAGAAAATTTGATCTGTTTAGATGGACTGTTTGCAAGAGTTTCAAAGCAATGCACTTCAGTTGCTATCCCATATCACCTGACTACAGGTTTTCATGCTGAATACTTTATTCAGGAGACATATCATCCAAAGAGGTAAAAGTTAATTAACATCTCCATTACATTACTCACTGAGATTGCAGAAGTAATACATTTGGAGTATTAGCTAAGAATTGCTAAATGCCAATGAGATTCCCAAGATCACCTAATTCATACCATCGGCTGTGACATTTTAAAAAAGTAATTAAAAGAATTTTCTTGAAATCTGTAACACTGAAAACAAGGCAGGGAAATGTGCAAAAAATATATATTCCAATTTTTCAGCTACTAATGTGCATATTTCCACAGTTCATTAATTACAATAGTTGAAGAAGGTAACCATGAGGTAATTGATCAAGTCTCTTGTCAAGTTGTTTAACATATTGTTGCAATATAATGCTTTTTTGAGTGAAAAATAAACAGCTGATGTTTGAGGGAAAAGCCAAGGTAGAAAACAATGTTTACTCAGGTTTAGAAATTTTTTTTCCTATTTATGAGATCAAATATGAGCATTCCGCATGAAGAATTTTAAAATAATTTTGGTCATAATTCAATTTAACCTTAAACGTAAATCAAAACTGAGATATGTAGTAGAAAATACAAAACCTCCATAGAACTAGAATGTATTTAATTTACTACATGAATAAATATGCTTCTAGTATTTCAAGATTACTCAAAAGTGAATAAACTGATTTATTTCCAACAACACTTCATACAAGTATGGCATAAACATTTTTAGAAGTTGACACACAGAGGACACAATCTTGCCAAGTACAGGCTACCCATTGGTTCCTATCTCAAAAATTCTGTGTACGTACACACGAGAAAGGGATTCAGCTCACAGCAACCAGCATGATGTACACTCAGGAAGTATTTCACAGGGTAGGCAAGCCAAGAAAGACTGACTGATGCAGAGTTTCTGGAAACGTTTCTATTCTGACTCCACAAGTATTCAGAAGTGAAATTGCATATCTTTTATAACTAATTCAAGGAATTATGTAAAAAGTAAAAATCTGTTTTCATATTAATATTGCATGACTGGAATTTTCATTTTTACAGGTGAGCTGCGTTTGAGTTGCCTGAGTGCAGGCAGCACTGGGACGTGAGGATACTCCTAATTTTCTCCCACAGCAGCCACATTCCCAATTAATTCCATCTAGGTGAAGTGTACAATTTCAATTACTTGAAGTTCTTCCCACCTCTCCCTTTCTCATAACATGACAATATTCTTTCACTCCAGAAAATGAAAATCATTTTGAGATGGGCTGCAGATGCCTTCAGGATGACCATTATTTATCTGAGCTGAACTCTCCTCAACCTCAGGGCAACCCTTTCTTTTCCCATTGGTAAAGACATTCTGTCAAGTCAGAATGCCTTCAGTAATGAAACTGCTATTACAAAGTACATCAAGGAGCTGAAGGCAAAAGTCTGTACTCTGTAATTTCAGAATAAAGCCCCTATAATGAAACTTATAATAAATAATCAAAATTAAGAACAGACAGTGAAGATCAGAAAACTTGGTATTATGGATTCAAATCAGCTTATTCCAACTCATGCTTGGGTATCTTTTAAATTGTACTTGTTATACCAACAGTACTGTACTTTGACCAGAAGCAAGCCGAGTTTAATAAAATTCAAATAACATCTCAATGAGTGCATTATAGAGGAAGTGAAAGAGGCATTTTATAGTGTGATAACAAAAGTATAAAAATGTAAAGCCTGTGTTTAGTTAGATCTCCAGTCAATAGAGACATT
>VYZX01005895.1:3794-15424 GCA_013401335.1 Brachypteracias leptosomus | reverse complement strand
TTAGCTTGCCTTCTTTTCTGTGTATTTTGGAAAGAAAAGTTGTCAGCTGTGCTCTGCTCCTAGTCCAGTGCTGAAGGATCCCAAGGGCAGATAAAACAGAAGGTGTACTTGGCCCTCTTTGCCTGCTCCAACGTGGCTGTAGTTGTCCCCAGGTAGCAGGTGAGGAGCCTTGTTCTTTGCCCTACTGATACTCCTGTGTCTCAGTGCAAGTATAGAATTAAAGCAGACTGTGTAATTAAGATGTTGATTGATACTTAAAACTAGACACAGTCTGCAGAACTAATCAGACATTTGAATAGGAACTGTCAAGCCATTATATAATGAAAAAACCAGGCTATTTCTGTTTAACAAACAAACCCCAAAACATAATGGTGTTAGATTTGATACATACTTGGAGGAGAACAGAAATTGAAACCAAACTGAAATATTGTTTGTATGGTTCAGGTTGAAATCCTGCTTGTTCCATCCTGTCTGTAAACTTTCTGGTGTGTGTGGAGGTGAAATTTTGCCACTGGTAGAAGCTGCATAGGGAACAGAGGAATATTAACTCTGTGTTCACTGCAAAGATGGAAAAATAAGTGTCTGCAGCTAAGTGTGCTGTGTATGCTTTTATACTGGAGTGTATGCTGTGCACAGTAGCTACCAAACACAGAGGGGCTGGGAGGGGTCAGGGGATGCTAGTGAAGATCAGAATCTCTGCTGAGATATTCCTTTGTGCCCTGGACAGCTTTATTATTTATCTTGCATCGTTGGTAAGTTAGAGGAGCACAGAGTACTAGCTACTCCGTGTGTATGTAGTACAGAGATATCATCTTCTCAAAGGAGAGGAGGATTCAGATCATAGCAGATAATTTTTTGCTTATATGAGCACGGTGCAGAGCACTGTTCCTTCTCAGTGAAGAGAAAGAAAAGAAAAAAATTAAATATGTATTTTTAGCAGATGATTCAAACCAGCAGGTTGTAATTTACCCTTAGAGCTTCAGGATTCATGTGTGAAGATTCTTTGGAAAACAGATTTGGTCTCTTTTTTAGACATTATTTTCTCCTCTGTACTGCATTCTGTTTAGTGCTCGCTGTGTTGTATCTAAAGTAGACCTTTTTTATTTCCAGTTCCTTGTCAGTTGATGTTCATCTTTGATCAGTGTCATTACAGTTGTTGCTGAGGTAGCAGGTTATAATTTCTGCCATTAATAATGATACCACTATTCTGGTTGCCAGAGCAGGAGGAATTGCTGAATAGGACTTGTTCTGTGGATTGATTGTCTTGAGCTTAAGAAGCAAAAACACTAAGGTGATTATTTAGTTGAACAATACAGAGAAGACTTTGAACTGTAGTTCAGATTGAAACTTTAACTTTTTTTTTTTTTACATCCAAATTGTACTTATTTCTGCAAGACCTTTACAGGAGTGTGGTTCGGTTTGTGGGTTTGATGTGTGTTGGTTTGGTTTTTTAAAGCCCCAACTATCCCCAGTGATGTGTCCTTTCTACACAAAACAGAAACAAAATTATTTGGAACTCTCATCATGATAGTGTGATTGACTGGGAAGATCTGTGACAGAATGACAAGCCTGGCAAAAACAGACTTTTCTAAATCTTTGGGTTTTTCATGATCAAGTATTTTTGTATCAAATCGTGTGTGTACATGTACGTGGCTCATTGCTGCTACATCTAAAAACCTCAGATGTGCTGTTAAGTGATGTGACTACCAGCACTGAGTGAAGTTACCCTTTGTAAATACCACACCATGAACACCAGGGGTTGTGAGGAACGTAGGAACTAGGGACCCAATAGGCTGAGGGTTAGTGGTTGTTTTCAAGCAAAGGAGAACTGTGCTGTGCTTGCAACAGTGGTAAATTTATTTGACTATATCCTGATAAGTGTTACAGTACCCTCTAGTTTGCCTTTCAAAACTGAAAACAGCACAAAGCATCCTACTGATAACCATGGAAAGGGGCAGTGTCTGTGTTGAAACCCTACAGCTAGTGAACTGAAGGAGGCCATGTAATCAGGATAGAAAATATGAATTATAATTACTACATTTCCTTCACAGGGAAGAGCCATCTGTAACACAAACTTTTTGATCTGCAGTAGAAACAAGAGGGCATATCTGTTCAATTGTGGCAATGTTTAACTGCAAACAAAGTCTGTGCTAGAAAAGAATAGTATAATTCCGAGTGTTCATGCTTTGCAGATGGGCTAAGACAATAAACAATGCTGAAGTGAGGATAATAGCCCCTGAAAGCATACTGAGATTGTAACTATTGACTGAACTCTGCTGCCTGCATCTACCAACTCAATTTTATTCTTAATATATTCCCTGTTGCTTTACTTGTTTTGTTCCGTTGAAATGTCCATGTCATGGAGAAAGGTTTAAAAATGCAATGCAAACTGTATGGGTCCAGCTGCTTACCTACTCTTATAAATGTATATATATATTTTAAGTTGGATGCATTTGTTTCTGTCTATCGTTTGATATTTTTATTGTAAGTGCAAAATAAACTTGTTTATTGTGATTCCAGAACTGGGTACTCTTATATTCAGAGCTCTCCATGTGATGTAATTTTGATCTCTTTGAAGAAGTGTATTATTTGACATGAATATGAATAGGAGAATGCCATATTTTGCCCAGTTGAACTGGTTCCTGGGCTCAGGGCTATGAATCTCCTGTTGGTTTGTATGTGTAAGAAAGCCCATGTAGAGAACATATGGCTTTGCATGCACATGAGGCAGTTTTGATTTACCTATTGTCCTACTAATGCCCTGCCTAATTGTTCTACACTCATAATTTGAGGATTTGCCATCTTTTTGAATTTTTTCATCTGCATTAATGCAGTGTTCTTTTTTCCCCCAAGGTAAATTTGTTAAGTCCTGTTCTGAAGTGAAAGTATCTCTTAGGTATTTTTCTTGGATTAACTTTTGCTTAGAAAATATAATTGAATTTGAGAAAAGGACTGTAGCCATTTCTATGGTGCTGGTTGAAAAAAATGCTTATTTTTAAAGCTAATGAACTAATTGCTAACACACATATTTAAGGTTAAAGTGGATTTCATTGCTGAGAGCCGTTGTGTTTATCAGATTTGATGTGACATGTGCATCTTACTATGGTTCCCTAAGAATTGTAGGGAACCTCGAGCAACACTTTGTGCAAGGATTTCAGGCTGTGCAGCTACTCTTCAGTTACACAGAACTCATTTCATTCTTATTTTGTATATATTAAAACCTTGTTAGGTGATATATCACCTAAATAGTTAGACTGCATATCTCCATGCTTTCATATCTTTAACTATCCACCTAAGTTCACCTGTTTTAGTTAATATGTTAAAATTTTCATGGTTACCTCTGTGATACCCTGTTTGTGGTGAATGGTGAAGTTGCATGTAAACCACAGTTGGGAAAATATACGTAATTTTTTTTTTTTTTTCTTTTACTTCAGGGGCAAACTTGTACTAGTGTCACATTTGTAGTTTCCTTTCAAAAAGCTTCTACCTTCCTTAATACTTGTACCTCTAAGCTAGGTGCCTTGAGCTACCAGAAGTGGCTATTTGCAAAACAGGATTGAAGCTGCAGACATCAGACACAATAAAGTGGTAGCCTCAAGGTCTTCTTTTGAGGATGGAATCGGAGAGCAATGTAAACCAGCAATAGGGACTCAACTGCTTCCCTGTGTCAAAGAAACACTGTTTGGGTGTTTTATGTTGTTATAGACTGTCAAGACACTTGCTCGATGTTCTGCCTTCCCTGAAGAAGCCCACAAATATCCCATGGTAGCAGTGAGCTGCTGCACAGTGTACAGTCAGGTTTGCTCCACTCTGCTTCCTTGTTGCTACACTTTCAAGTTAAGTAGCAGTTACATCAAACTGTATTACTCTCTGTAAGATAGACTGCTGGATGTGTGGTGTTCTGCACAAGTAGGATGTAGTCAGCTGGTACCTGCTTGGAGTCTCAGACTCATGTCCTCTTACTGTCAACACTTCTCTCCTCTTCACATGTACTGTTGTTTGAGTTATGTCAACAGTACCCAAGTACCTCAGAGCACTTGCCTTGGCTTTGAGTGCTACAATTCAAGAAATAACTGAGCAGATTTTGGATAATACTTCAGGAGAGATTGTGTTGCTAGTATTCTTTAGTATGTCTGAGTTACTGGTTTTAGAATTACCCCACTAGTCTAGTTGGACTCTTAGACTAAGATCAGTTTACTCACCGCTGAAATTTTTACAGTCCCTGCAAGATCATCTTGCCTGTGACATTAATCCCATGACAGAATTAATTCTTCCACACCCCACCCCTCCACTTACTGCAATTTTGGTGAAATACCTCAACTATTCTCCTGAATTTTACAGAATCTTGTAAGAATGTCTATCACCTATTCTTACCTGCATGCATTCAAAAGTGCCCTGTCTGAAAAGACTGCAAAACCAAAGGTATTCACCATTATCCACACCTCAGCACAAATCTCTTGAAACTGGTGCAATTAACAGCTAGGGTAACCCTTCCCTTTAATTTAATTTAGTTATGCCTCCCTCAGGTACTTGTGTATTTCAGAGTAGTTCTGAATTTGTAGACTAGGATATGGATCACTGTCTGGTTATTGTTTTCAGAGCTGATCAATATCATCTATGCTTGGAGATGAAAAGCCCACTTCTTTCAAGCATTGACAAAAAAGAATTCTGACACTTGAAATTTCATCAATCATAATTCATACAGAAGTTGGGAAGTCTTTCAGCTACTCCTGAATTAAGGACATGACAGGTTTTACATGCATTACATCAGCTAATGTTAGATGTACCAGCAATATCTGTCAAAAGCAGTAGAGGAAGGAAAAGGTATTTCATTACAGAAAAGGGTTTCGGGGTGAGAGGATACTCAGTTTAAATTTCAGTAGGTCTTTTAGGCTTCATAGACTTAAAATGTCCTGAGGAGTTAGAACAGAGCTTAACTTGATCTGTATTTCTGTATTCTGATTATTGTTATAAAGGAAAGCCTAATTCAGTCCAGCAAGTCCATTGCTAACTAACTTACATCCCCACAAGATGGGAAGGGTAGCAGCAAATAGACAAGCTTTCCCCAAAGATGCCACTGCTTAAGTCCTTATCTCATGTAAGTGGAAATGTTAAACCACTGTTTGTGTCTTAGAACAGTCTTTCTTGGATCTGAGACGCTTCTTTCAAGGCCTATCATTTATATCATTAATGCTGTTTAAGAGAATAAGCTCCAAAACCTCTGCAGCAGGCTGCTTTTATGAGAGTCTGTGATTGAATACTGCTTAAAGATTTTCCAGTTTGGTTGTGATTTGAATCCACATGAACTTTGAGTCTCTACATACTCAAACTCCTTGTAGGATACTGTGAATATGGTCTGTAGGGGTTCAGTAAGAGACTGCAAAGATTAATGAAGTGAGGAGCTACCACACAGCCCATTTCTGGGTCTGACTATTATGGACACAAATGGAGTCTGAGGAGAAAAGTTGTAATTCTTTGCCTTGTCCTAAGACTCTTCTGTAGGCATCTGCTTGATGCTGGAGCGGGGAAGAAAGGAGGGAGACTGCAGTGCCACAAACTCTAGTGATAATGGCCTTTGATTCCACCAAGGACAGTTGTTACTGCTTCCTTCAGGCTGGGCAGGAAAAAAAGAACAATTCCTTGGTACATCATCGTGTTCTGCTGCTGATTTTGTTTTAATGGGGATCTTGGAATAAGCAAAAACTTTTTTTTTTTTCTCTCTCCAGTAACTATCCAAACAATTGCAGGAAAACATATCTTGTAGTAATACATAAACATTATTTTATAAACTACATTAGCATTACAAGAGAAAATAGCATTTGTAATTGTTATCTCTTGCAAAGCACACGGGGAGGCAGAGAAAATGCATCCTGCTGGATTATTGTGTTACATAATATATAAATGTGAATTTCTTTGTGATCTTTTGAACACAGTATTACAGAAGTGTCAAAGGTGCTGCTGCTTGATAGCTTTTGTCAGCAGATAAATACATCCTGATTATATTTAAGCCTAAGCAGTAACTAATAGCTCAGTACCTCCGTGTACCTATGTATAATTCATCCTTGCTAGGAGCAGGTACTGGTGCACAAATCTTCCCTGTTCTAAGGAGATGTAGGGACAAAATCTACAAAGGAAAGCCCACTCCTTCCCTGTCTCCTCAGAAGTGGTGGCAGCTGAATGGTAGCAGTGTGAGAGGATTGGAGGAGCGCTCGGAAGGTGGTGATGACACCTCCCCGGCAGTATCTTTGGGGGCTGTTGGCTGTTAGCTGCTGAAATTTCCCTTCTCCGGTACGTGGTGCTAAGGGAACATGTTCCCACACTTCAGCTGACCCACTTCTCAGTTTGGATCTTGGTGTGATACCTGCCTGGGTTGGAGGTAACGCGCTAACTCCCAGGAAGAGCAGGGAGCAGATAACTATCTGTAGCTATTGTCAACTACTACAAGATTTGACAGAACCTGATTCTCCATATGTGGTTTTTCCTTCCATCTGATTCTGGATCTAGTACATCTTACCTGCTCTTGCCTCTTCCTAGTGATGGTCTTGAGTATGTAATGAGAAGTGATATTTCCCCAGATATTTCTGCTGGGTGCCTGTCCTCTTTGGATGGACAAAGCAAAATCTCAGACCTAGTTAAGACAAAGCAGGGAAGAATTCTGTAGTGTGCACCATTTTTATTATCTCCAGATGGAGTTTCCAGATAAAATGTTTTAAAGAAAATTTGATTTTCCTGCATCTCTGTTTTTCTGAATGTCCTATAGTTGGTGACATTGTATCTGTGTTAGACTCAATGCAAAGAGGTTTGGATACCTGTGAGTGTTTTGAGATTGATGTTCATTGGAATGCTCTTTGGAGGTGTTTCTTCAGATGTTTGAGGGAGGAATAGTAAGGAACATTGTTTCCTTCACTGATTTCTCCTGCTTCTTTCTAGGTTTCGACCCTAATAATATCCTGCTCTGGGCAGATTTTTGAATATCAGTTTCTAGCCAAGGTTGTCATGGTGTTTACATCTGGAACTTGAAGCAGAGCTCTGAAAGTCTGTTCAGATTCATAAACCAGCTTTGCAGACCTGTGAAGTTTTTCTTGGCTAATGTGCTTTTTCTCCCATGTGAGAGATCAGGAGACTGTCTCTTCAAGTCCTTTTTTTTTTTTCCTCTCATATCGTAGGCAATTGAAGAACTGATTAAATTACAGATTTCAAAGTGATTTTTAAATAGCTTATTTCTTTCGCTTTATCCATTTTGGATTTTGCATGAAGGTAGTTATCTCTCAACTTTGCAATGTCTCCATCAGTGTGTTACTCTGCTGGAATTTTCTATCAACAGTCTGAAGAAACACCAATGGAGCAGTTGGGTGAAAGAGCCCATTTTAGAGACCACTGTGTGTTAGAGATGTGTTGGTTTTTCACAAACATTTTCAACTTGTGCTAATATTTGAATGAAGAAGCAATGGGGAAAATACGGTGACAATTAGAGGCAGACTTTGAATACTGAAGTATTTAATAAAATAGGGGAAATCTGTGAAGATCTAAATCTCTGCTTAAGGAGGGACCCCATCAAAACCCCTTTATTCAAGTTGGGTCTTGGAATTGCTTCCTCATTCTTCCAAATAAATAATTTTCCCTTGTATGAAAGCATTGGTGGGACTTGTTGCTAATAAGTACCTTAAGAATGCAAATGTATGTTAAACAAAGCTTATAAGAAACCCAACTTCTTTCCATGTTTCTGCTGTTTAACAGTAACTGTCCTTTAAAAACAACACTGTACTACATGGTGTTTCTTACAAATAGAAAAAAATGAGAAGCGCAAAATAAACTGTTTTATAGAGCATGAAGGGTTTGTTTCTTCGTTGAATCACTTCATTAGAAGCTTTAGTGCTTCCTGGATATATTGTATGTGCTTTTTCAAATAAGCTTCAATCTTAAAAGTTACAATGCACCCCATTTCCCCTTTTGGTGATGATTTGAGTTTGTGTTTTAAAATCCCCGGTCTACTTGTCTGCCCTAAAACTCTCTGTATCTGTGTGTTTCAAGTGCAATGTGTTTCCATATAGGATATTTTAGCTCGAAATCTCATTTAACAATTAGCATTTTCTAATGTTATTTTCTAGCTGCAGGAGCCAGGCAGTCAGCCTGTCTGACTTGCAGCGACAATTTTCAAGACTAATGAAGCCAATTACAATGTCAGTGTAAAACAAATTTAAAGTAAAAAGTCTCTAGATCCTATATGGAAGTTTGTAAGCATTGATTACATTTTACCTTTTCTATTTTAGCTATCCATATGCATTTCTGTCTCTGAACTCTTGATTTCTTGTATGTTTTTGCTCGTGTCCTGCTGTGGAAAGAGACAAAAGATTGCTTGAGACATCCTCAGTCAAAAACGAACCTTGTCCCAGATGTATTTTCTGTCTAAATGAACAGAACACATTGGCTGCAGAGACACATCATATAAAGGAATATTAGAGATTTAAAAGGAAATAATAAAAAATTCAGCAGTGGGATTGGGAATGGGCTTGTTTAACAAAATGAATCATGAGGCAGAATAAGTAGCTAGATTAAGGAATAGGAAATAAATTAAGGAGTATACAGTATGAAATTTTAAAAGGTTTTACAACAGAACATTTTAGAACTAAAATATAGCACCGATTCATGCCAGCTCAGGCAAATAGGAGAACAAATCCCTGGAGTATTTCAAAGTGAGAGTTTTCAAGCAAGACTAGATTGAGTGTGATGTTGGAAATGGGAGTGTAAATGCATATGTGTTGCCACTAATGCTCCCTGAGTTGTATTCAGCCATCAGGAGCCCTTTGCTCCCTTCTGCCTTGGGGATATTGAAATGCCAGATGCAAGGGAAAAGGAATATATGGTGAAGTCGGTACTTGAGTTCACAACAGTTCTGCCTTGATTTTATTTTGCTTGGTCACTGTGGGATTTCAAGAACTGATAGTTTGAAGAAGCAGCTACAGTGTAAATGCTTTTTGAGAAACATGGGCTATTCATTGTTTCTGTTATCTTTCTGTAACCTCTTTTCCTGTGCCTTACCTAATGGCAGTTCATTTCACTCAAAAGAAATGTTTCAAGCAAGTTCATAATGTTTATACCAGCAACTGATTCCAGGATGATAACTGTCAACATTTCTCTAACTGCTAAAACATTACCCAGTGTATATTTGATGCTCTGTAACATGCTTTATGTATAGGACAGCAAAAGCTGAACTGCAGTGAATTTTGCTATATAGTAATTGTAGGAAGTTCTGACTTGAGATTACTGGTGAGTAATGCATGCTAAATGCTCAAAATCCTCACTTTAATTCCATTTCAGTGTTGAATACCTCGATACCCATCCATTTTTATTTTTGGTCATAACATTCCTGTCTTCTAGAAGTTTTTTTATTTCCCAACATTTCCTGTCAATTAATACTGATGGGTTTGGATATATTTAAAGACTATTTGGGAGGAAGATCTGTTGAAAAACTTGAGTTACTCTCCACAAGGTGCATGGACCATAAATGCTCATCATTTTTCAGCAATTAACTTTTATTTCTGCTGTTATTAATTCTTAAACAGTCTTTTCTGCTTTTGTCACTATCTCAACTTATTGTTTTGAATGATTCTTAAAATTGAACATCAACGTAATGGTTTGGAAAAATTTCAGACTTGAAATAAGTATTTAGTGTTGGGTATGGGGACTGAAATGTCATCATACTGAAATATTCAGAGATTGTATATACTTGGCCTGAAATCATAGGCAAAGGAGACTTGATTAATTGTCTTTAATTATTTTGTTGTGAAAAATTACAACAGATCCTAAGTACTTCAGCCTGATCTGGGAATCTTCAATTGTGTTGTGCAGCATCAGTATTCTCCTAACTAAATTATAACTCTGTCCAACTGGCTATTACAGAATGTGTGCAGTGGGTTATTTAATCTTTGTAGAAACACCAAAGGGTGACTGAAGTAGCTTAGCAGATGCAACTCTTGCAAGCCAAGGAAATGGGAAATTGGACTTCAACTTTCTTCATATGCATAGCAGGAAGTAAACTGCAAATGC
The DNA here is from genome assembly GCA_013401335.1 of Brachypteracias leptosomus. Taxonomy (NCBI): domain Eukaryota; kingdom Metazoa; phylum Chordata; class Aves; order Coraciiformes; family Brachypteraciidae; genus Brachypteracias; species Brachypteracias leptosomus. The sequence goes on along the minus strand of VYZX01005895.1, from coordinate 5,377 downwards.
ATAACAGAAACATGGTTGGTAAAGGAGTCTTGCAGAAGTGAAAACCATTGGAAGAGGAAGGCAAGATGGGTTTGTTTTGAAGGACACTATTCCACATGCTGGGGAAGTTACAAACAATGGCTGTGCATTGTCTGAGCAACCCAGAGCTCATAATGTAAGAACTTTATACTTCAGTGTAACTAGCTAGTGGGAAGATCAGATCTCCTCTGTGAATTTGTCATCTTCTGCATAGTGCTGTTGAATCCTGTGGCTGGCTGAGCCATCGAGCTGCTGGCTGGTGGTTGTGTCACCAAAGCTCTTCACAGGTCTCTGTGTGCTTCTGCTTTGTATAAAAGAATGCCCAGGAGCAGGTTTAATGGGAATTCTTCTTTTCTTGTAACATCTTGACATCTTTCCTTGGTCTTCTGACATCCAGTTGTGCTGTTGCTGTACTACTTACACATCCCCACTTCTATGAAAATGGACTGAGGAGAGGGGGGCTTCTAAGAATCTGCATGTGCTTTTTCTGCTACTTCAGACTAGCAGTTTTGAGGTGCTTAGTTCTAGGATGGGGGAATTGAATGTCTTCCACTTGGAGAGAAGTACTTTCAAACGTTGGTCATTGCTTCTCTGACATTACTGTCCTGTGAAGAGAATTTGGGGCTCCAGTCCATTTATTTATATGCAGTTACATGAGCAAAATGAGTCTTTAGATTTCATGGTCGTTACAATAATAGAAAGCTTTGAGTTACATGAGATAAGGCTTTTTCATGCTATATTATAAATGCTATTAAAAGGCAGTAAGAGGGAAGCTGACAGCACTGTGCTGGCGATTCTGTAAAAAGGCAAATCCCCCATTCCATATTTACGCCTTTAATAACGTTCAAATAGCTAAAAAGAGAATGAGGCCATCTAGCAAGACAGCACCCTCCCATCTGTGTTGAAAATGGAAAAGAAAAATAATCCTTAAGTTGTTTCCCGTAGTTTTTTGAGCTTGCTTTTGTCTCTGAAGTCCCAAGGTATTATTAGGCTGTCATGTTTTTCACCTCTAACAAAGTTCTCTGTACAGAAAGCACTTTGTCTCTGTAAAATTTCAGAAGCAGCTTGAAAAGTATCTTTTCTCCAACAGAGGCATTTTAGAAAAATCACCTGATCTGATAAAGAGAAGAGGTATTGGTGAGAATACTGGTAAATATCTCCTGTGGTGCTGGATTTGCTGTAGAAGGACCTAAAATGTGTGGTTAAAACCTGAAAATTCTAAACACAAAGCCAATAGGGTTGCTCTTTCCTTTAGTTTATTTTTTTTAAATGCAGCACAAATCTGCTGTTTGTATTAATCTGCAGATAGCATGAAAAACATCAGTGTCAGATCTGGAGCTAAAGCCAGTATACACCGATGAAGGAGACAATGTATAGCAAAGGGAAGACTCCATTTGTGACATATGAATTTCGGGAACAATTTATAGAAGCAAGCAGGATCTGAAGCTTTTACCTTTTGAAAGGCAGCTCATTCACAGATGTAGGCAAGCAGAATTCAGTTCTCTTGATTTGACTGCCAATAATTTATACAGGCATTACCAATGTTATTTTTAAAAGTGTGTTTC
>VYZX01005876.1:1564-18779 GCA_013401335.1 Brachypteracias leptosomus | reverse complement strand
ACGCAATGATTGAGGCGGTTTAAAATTAGTTTTTGTTTTTTGTTTTTTTTTTTTTTTATTTTATTTTCCGCCCCCTTGACGGCCATCAAGAGAGGGATGGAAAGAGGAGAGGAGGGAGAGAGAGTGTGTGTGTATGTGTGAGTGTGAGAGAGAGAGTGAGAGGGAGAGAGGGGGATAGAGAGAGTGTGTGAGGGAGAAAGAAAAATAATCTTTTCAAATCTCCTCCCTCTTTTTTTTCCCCCCTCGTTTCTTTGCTTTTCTCTAAAGCTCTGTGGTCTGTGAAACACTTTCTTTCTCCTCGTCGGGAAAATGGAGACACCTCGTCTCTCTCCTGGCTGTGGAGCTGGGAAGGATTTTTCTTTTCTTTTTTCCTTTTTCACTCCTGGCTTGATTTTTTCCTTTCCCCCGTCCACTCACCACCATCCTAATCTTGTTCTTTCTTTGAGCTTGTGTCTCAGAATTGTGCCTTCTGGGGATTTATTTTTCACTCGTTTCCTCGTTTTCAGTGTCACCGATAGATTTGATTTGATTTGTTTGGTTCTTTATTTGCAATTTCCTCTGAATTGCTCCGTGCCTCCTGCTTTTAACCGAGGAATGGAAACGGTGCTGCTTTTTGTGGGTGCGCGAAATGCTTGGGCGGTAGGTTTGGGCTAATGCGCTTTTTCTTCTTTTCGGGACCAAGTTTTCCACCGTGAGTTTTGTTGGGTTTTTTATTGTTGCGGGCTTTTAAAAATTTTATTTCGGAGAGAGATTATTTAACGCGTTTTTTTAAAAATATAACAATAAATCGCCTATTTCTGGAGTACCTCATTGGGCTTTGCTGTTAAGAGTGGATGTGAGCCTCATCTTTTGTGCTGCTGGGATGATTTTCCGTAAAAGAAACAATGTTTTCTAAACAGTTTTTACTTGTGGCTTGAAACAGTAGTTGGTTGTGGAGGGCGTTTTCTGAGATCCTCACAGTTCACGTTTATTGGGTTATGAGGGGGCTTGAGTATTTAGGTTATAATTTGCTTTTGATACTAATTGCAAAATTCACTTACAGAATATGGCAGCAAGCAGATGTAGCAATGTTAAAAACTGGGCAAAACTAAACGACGTGTAGAGAGCACGTTTATATTTACCTAGAACTGTTACTACATCACTGGGGGAAGGAAAGAGATATGGAGGCCTCTTCTTCTCCCTGCTCCCCGCTCCCCGCTCCTCTCCTCTCCGGGGCTCGGCAGCACGGAACGAAAACAGTTTGAAGGGGAGGGGAGAGGTCCTCCGGAGGCGGCTCCGTCCATGCCCGGACTCAGCGGCCAGCGTTTGTGGTGCCGCTGTCCGTGCTACTGGGAGTGGGAGAGAGCGGGGAAGATGGCGCTGTCTGGCTTCCTGCCAGCGTTTGTTGCGCAGTTTCACTGACTCTCCTCCCCCACGGGCGCCATTTTAAGGCCCTCTTTACCGCCGCTGCGCTGTTCGGGGCGTTGCCGTCGCGCCCCGCTCGGGCCGTGTTTCTTCCTACTCTCTCGGGCCTTGAGAAGCCGCTTGCCACCCCCCACCCCCCTTTTTTTTTCTTTAAGAAATTGCTGTAAGGGATTTCTGTGTGTGCTTTGGGGAGAGAGGTGAAGGATTCTTGTCTGTGTGTGTGCAGGGGATCAAAAAGGGTGGATGGATTTGGGCACAGGTCTTTTCGGGAAGGGCCCCTCAGAGTTGTGGCCTTCTTGGGGTTCTCCCATCTCCTCTCTAGTCTGGGTCACGGCCCAGTGAGATATTAAACTGGCTTTGTTCAGAGGGGCCTGTGCTCCCAGCGTAGAGCATGTAAACATCACTTCAGGGGTGGTTTTCATATCTCTAAAATACATATTTCTTGACATGAGGTGTATTCAGATCATAGGAAGAAAAAAGATTCGAAAGAACATACTCCTCTGTTGAATGATGATCAAAAAATAACATGTCATTAGAAAAACAATCCATCTTTAAAAAACACTCCACTGTAGCACATGGGGCAACACAATCTTCATTGAAGAGCCTTCAAATAACTTGAATAGTGCTTGCAAAAACACAAGGGCAAGTAACTTTTTATTGAGTGGGCAGACAACTAATTCTGTTGCTGTTACTTTCATGGTATTTTTTTTTTTTTTTTTGTGGGTCGACTAGCATCTTTCCAAGTTTTTATCACTTCTTTATGTCACATAGGAAGCAGTGCTTTTTCCAGATAATTCAAATTTGGCAGCTCCAATCTAATGTTTTTGAAATTTTGTTCTGGTGCTGTTTTTTAGGGATAGTGTTGAAAATGGTATGGCATTTTTTGATCAAGATTTTTTTTTAATTTTACATTTCTGTGTAACATCAATGCCCATGAGGCTTAAGTTTAATACCAACAACATCTGTATTCAGGAACAGCAAGTATGCTGCCAGACCAACTTACACTGTGGCTGCTAAGGAGTATGGAATGCATGTTTAGTTCTTCATTTTATGCCTTTTGACAGATATGAGGAGGGCTTCCCCATGCCTCTTGCTTGTTCCTGAAGGAAGAGGGAGATGTTTTTTTAATTTGGGATTAATTTTAAACGTGTTTAAATTCTTTGCCAGTTGGTGTTGAAGGGTTGTAAGTGATGTTTCTTGTGAAATACACATTTTTATTGCTGAAATATACTGAGAAATTGTCTGGATAGAAACTCTCTTTTCTAAAGACTTTCATGGGGACAACCTTGTTAGCACTTCAGCTTTTTAAACAATACACCTGCTAAAATTTTGTTTTAAAATCTGCTTGTGAAGCACAGTATTTGTTAACATATTTCAGAAATATTCTTATTACCTGAAATTCACTCTCTCTTTAGGTGATTATTTTGCATTTTTGTTAATAGTAGTCTTGGGATCAAGTTAGTGAATTTTTAGTGGTAGTATATTTTTGTACAATAAAATTTCTCTGTTATGCACTAATGTCTGTGGATTTTTTCATTAATTTGTGAAAATAATGAAGAAATGACAACAATGAAATTAAAATGACCACTTTATATACTTTCTAGGCATAATATTTGCCAAGTGACTGCATATACTCTGACCTGCTTGCAGTAAAGCAAAATGTATTCTCGAGTTGAAATCTTTGGTGAATAGTATTTAAATATACTAGATCTGTTCTTTTTAGATATATTTCTTTGATGGCGTCTGAACTTAAGTTTTTTCTTTTTGTTGGTGTTGCAAGTAATGCTTAGTGTTTTGCATAGCTTGTTCACATTAATGGAGGAGTGTAGAAGGCCACCATGTTGATATGCTAGCCCAGCCATGCTTTCATTGTGCCTCTTGGCTTATTCACTAGTATGATAGTCATGTATTTTAAGCCTGCTCTTATTTTGTGCATACTTAGAGCACTTGCCTTCTGTATTATACCTGTATTCTTGAGTTGATAGTAGTCTCAGTATATGTGTGTCCTTAGGTGAGCTCAGTGCTACATGGTGGGGCCATCGACAGATGGTTCTATCATAGATAAATATTTACGCCACCTTATGGATGTGCCATTTTCCTGCCCCCCGTGGGTCCATTTCCAGTAGACTTTATATAATATTTAGTTTAATTGTACTGAGAGGAAAAAACCCCTGAAGTCCTGCTAGCATAAGCTGCATTTCCAGTTTCCTCCACGGATCCTTTCTGTATCCATGAAGTTTTGCAACAGGTAAATCCGTAGTCCAGAGTTGAAGGGCTTCGCAGGCATGGATGCATTGGTACACTACTGGGGCTTTCTTTGTACTCTTGCTGTATTTTCAGAGTTTTACTGATCTGCTTCTACATCTGTTCCAGAAAAGCTGTATCTACATAACTGCAGTTAAGTTTTATATCATAGAATGGTCAGTGATTGTGTCTTTTCATGCTGCATTAGGCTTGTGATAAGTCTAATAAGTCTAAAATGCTTTTTAGTGTGGATGTAGCAGTGAGAGTGTGAAAACGTGCCATCCCTAAGTAATAGAGTCCAGGCATAAGGGGCTTTTTGATAATGGTAGTTCATTCTGTTCAGAGTTGGCATAATTCCTGCTAGTAGTTCTGCATCTGTGCTTTAGAGGTTTTTTTATGGTGACGTATCTGGCCCAGCACAGACATGGAGCTTGTCTAAAAAGGCAAGCTTGTTTTGCTTTCTTACAGGAGAGGAAAAGCAGGAAAATTAATAAATTGTTCTTTCCTTCTGACCTGCAACTGTTCTAGTTTGAAAGTTGGAATACCCAGTATCAGTAAAGCCCATGTTGCACAAACATGAATGCATAAACACTGCCCCAGGCTGATGTTTTTTCAAGATCATCACATAATTAAAATCTGTATCTTTATTTTCAAATGTTAATTTGCCCCTGCTTTCATTGTTGAAAAAACAACTACTGTGTCTTTGTTATTTTTGCTTTATTTGAGAACCAACGAGGTTTCTGAAAAAATCTTAACATGATTAACTACCACAAATAGATTATTGCTTTAATTTACTTTCTTGCACTAGTTTTAAAATCTTCAAGAGCTATTTTTGATATTACTTTGAGTAAGGGAATACTTACCAAAAGGAAAGGAAAATAAGTGGGCATATCACTGTCAAAACTTAATGTAATAGCCTTTCTTTCATTGAAGATATTAAGAAAGATGAAGTGAAGTCCAGGAGAAAGTTTTAACTTCATTCCAAGAGACAGACTGTTTTAAGGCCTGATCTTATGTATTGTCTCAGGTGGAACTTGCAGTAGTTTTACTGTGAACTTGATCGGAGTGTGGAATTTCAAGATCTGGTGTTGGAACTTGGATTTATTGAGATGTCAACTACAGAAATTATCTTGCGGCTCACTGAAATAGGTGGCAAAATTTCCATTGGTTTCAGCAAGGCTTTGGTTTCAACAAGGACAAGTTTGGCAGTGTGGAGGATTTTCAGTCTGGTTTGGGGGGGTGTAGATATGCACTGCACTGCTGAGTGAGTTAGACATATGTCAATTCATTGTATTCAAATTTCATTTGATTTCCCAAACATAATAACTGAAAGAAGTATAAATCTCCGTTCCGCTTTAATCAATGGCATTTGTTAGCTGATAGGAGCTTGTGTGAACCCTGCTTGTGACAAGGTAGCCAGTTTTGTGTGGCTGGTATGGACTAGAATGGCAGTGCAAAGATACTAATTGGGCATTGGTTTATAAATTAATTGAGAAATGACCAGTTCAGAAGGAATTTATATTCTGGGACTGCAGAAGTGCTTTTTTCAGAATCTTTGAAAATTACATTCACAGAATGAGAAGCATAATACACGAGTATTCTTTAGTAGAAACAATATAAAAATATCTTAACATGACATTTCTTGAAGTGTTGGACAAATTACATAGGTTAATGGCCTGTGTTATTGCATATGGTGGTTTCTAGAAAAACTTCAGAGCGTCTAACTTCCTTTGGCCAGGTGAGCATTTATTTCCTAAGGAACAGTTGAGATTATGCCTCCTTCCTTTCTTTTGGGATTAAACCATGACCTTTCAAAATGTTTTATGAATAATTGAGATTCCCGAAGAATTGTGTACGTGGTAGAGCAGCTTAGAAGACAGAGCCCAAAATAGACTGTAGCATAGTGATGGAGATAATCATTGCTGAGGAGATGAGCTGAGTGTTCAACCTTGTGAATCCCATGGGCTGCGTAATCATCCTGACCTCCTAGTTGTGAGTTATTCTGGGTTTTCTCGGTGTCATGTCAAGATTTTGGTGTTGCCAAGAGCAGCTCTGGACGCAATAGGAAAAAATTGTATTGAATAAATTAGAAATTGGATGCTGTACGTGTGTGGCTGAGGGAAACCAGATTTTAGACAGCTGTACTGGGGCTTCACACACATACCTGGTGTACTTGGCTGTAGGTGGATTAATCTTTGCTATCATACATACTGTTAACAATTGAACAATACATTTCTATTTTTTTTCTTAATATATTAAAATATCACTGTAGTTTTGGAAGCTTGATTATTTAACACATTTGTCTTTTTTTTAATGATATACTAAAGGGAAATAACATTTAAGAGTTGGATAAACAACCTACTGTAGGTTGTCTGTGCTTTAGTGTGTGGTTTTTATTTGCCCTTCTGTATGTGTAGCTCGTAATTCAAAGTTGTGAAAAGATGCTGCCTGTCCTATTGCATGTTCATCTCCCACCATGTCTTGGAAACCATGATGGTGCATAGTGTCTCACCTCACAATTCATGAGAGGTAGCACTTTTGCGTTACTTTTCTTGTTCCTATTTATCTGACTCCTGAACAGTTCTCATTTTTTTTGAGTAGTTTTTTGTAGAGAGGTTTTTCATCATTCTTCTGAATATTTAAAATTACACAGTTCTCATACTCTGTTGCATACAGATGTCTTTGACGTACTGATGATTTAATTTGGTTCCACAGCTATTTTCAAACGTTCTAAGTTAATCTTAAAAGTACTACTCAGATTTAGAATCTTGGAATGAAAACACATTTTCATATGTATATATAATGTTCATGCTTGCCTATTGTACTGAGTTACTTAGGTTAGAATCCCAAATTTCTTACTTTGTTAGCTCTTCTTTAGAGTACAATTCCCAGTAGATAACAATATCGTAGTTGCTTTTGGTTGATTACTCTGGAAGAGAAAATATTCATAAGGAGTAATTAAATATTGTAGAATATAAGCACATCATGGTTTATAAGTGAGTGGTTTAATCCCTGTGTTTTACAAAGCATATTTTTAAAATTAACTTTGCCTCATTACTTCTGTTGTCCTGAAATGACAACTTTTTGATAATTATGCCTCCTGTATTTTTGCCTGAGTAAAATGGAGAGATTTTGATTTGCAATAATTTTTTTTCAATATTTACCTCTGTGTAAAAACCAGTTTCTTTAAAATAAAAGGCTTGATATGGTGAGCAGCTCTTAAGTTGATCATAAAACACATGCTTGGTTAGTTACAAGAACCTGAAATTGTCCACTTTGCGAGATATTGGACTGTTCAAAAGTAGCATGAACTTGAAATTTAAGAATAAAATCTATGGTACGATTTGAGCTTCCTTTCTTACATTCCTGCATTGCAGAGAATGCCAGTGAGGTCTGGTTGTTCTTGTGGTAGGTAGGTTTCCTTCAGTGAATCCAAGGCTGACAGTTTGTTGGGAACCCAAGAGATAACTGCCAGTGTAATTAAGGCAGCAGTTACAGGATCTTGGCAACCCAAAGTGCATGCTGCTTAAAGGCTGTGTGTTAACAATGGCTTCTCCCTCCCCCCCTGAGTTCAAAAGCACACTGAGCAAACTATTGGCGCTGTGAAAATTAATGGGAGTTGTGGTAGAAATTTATATGAGGGAAGGACTTCCAAGTCTGGGCATTCTGCCTCTGCAGTCAGCGTGGAATCACTTAACGCTGCTGTGATCCTTTGATGTAATTTAGCAGGGAATAGATGCTTGTATTGTGCTAATAGAGTTATCTTACATCAGTATTCAAAAAGGATATGAGGGATAAAAATGCCATAAATTTGATGTAACACACTCAGTTAACTACAATACCATTCTTTACAGCGACTATGATTTCTTCCATTTTTGTTGTTCTGATGATTATTGTTATAGTGACAATGTGTTTGTCAGATACTCGATAGTGAAGTTGCTGTTGCTGCTGGGATTGCAGATTAAAATTCTGGAGAATGGTGTAGAGCAACAGGACAGTACAGAAGATTTGATGGCTTGGATCTGTTCTAAAGCGTGATGGAGGTGGTGTCAGAGTTCCTCCTGGCTGGCTGTGTACAAAGTCTTATGGAACTTGTGAGGATTAGTGGGCATAGCTAGTAACTCAAATAGTAGTTGCTTGATGTACACTACTGTATGCAAGTTTGATTATCCCCCACTATAAAGCTGTAACTACAGCAATCATTTCCTTGCTTTAAAGCATTGGTTTCCAAAGGTCAGTGTTTACTTTGACAAGTCATGTGCCAGCATCCTGCCAGTCAGGAATTGATCCCATGTAGTTGCACAGAAGTTACGAGCGTGTAGGTTTTTACAGTAGTTTTGCAGGTAAATTTATTTACTCGTGGCTTACCAAGTTTTGATGTTGATTTGTATCGCGCCTTTTGGGAATTACTGCTCTAAACATTGCTTTTCTAAACTAGCCACTCTCTTAGGCTTTTTACAAAATGTGAAAATAGTATTTTACTGCTTTGTATCTAAACTTGCATATTAAGGTTGTATCATTATAAATTACTTTGAGAAAGGAGAATAATTCTTCTGTGACAAGCTTGAATATAGTTTGAGTGGATTTAAAATCCACTATTTGCAGTGGTTTTGAATACTTCCATTTTTAAAGTTATAAAAATCACATACAGTATATGAAGCATGTCTGAATAGCTGGACTGTTTCTGGACAAATCCAGTTTTAATGACTCTGCAGGTTGTAGACCCTGTCTGTGTTGTATGATACTGTGGAGTGTGTAGCATGATGATTAAAAATTCGGGTTGGAGGACTGAATTTAAGGACCACTGGAGATTATCTGGCCCTTCCTTCTGCTGTAAGCAGAACTAGCTTCAAAGTTAGGACAGGTTGGTCAGGACCATTGAGTTTTGAACATTTCCAAAGAGGATGGAAATGTTGATGGCTTGAGCATTCTTGTGAATATTTTTCCTTATAACTGATTGGGATTTTCTATGTTGCACATTTTGGCTGTTGCTTCATGTCTTGCTGTGCATTGATGAGAAGAGACTGGCTCTGCTCCTCTTAGTACCCCTTGTAGCTAGTGCCTTGGTTAGCCTTCTGTTGTCCAGGCCGAAGAAACGTGATTCCCTTGGACTTCCTTAGTGTCATGTGCCAGCAGGATTTTATTTGCACTCTGATAAGAGTTGTTTCAAGATTTTCCGTATTATTTTTAAAGAAGTGGGGCGTGGGCATGTGGCGTGTTTCAGATGGGAGCTCATGGGTGCTGAGTAGAGGGGAATAATCGCTTCCACTGACCTGCCTGCTGTGCAGCTAACGTGGGAGTGGTGCTGGATCAACTGTACATGTGCGGCTACAGTCCGACAGTTGCTTTAAGCTGGCTGAGGCACTGCTGCCTTCCCTCCTGCTGGGCTGCACTGCTCCCTCTTCACTCTCTTGGGCTGGCACTAATGCTCTTGTAGCTATGTGGCAAGCTAGAACCAAATCCAAGTTAAAACAGATGCATTTGTTTCATCAGAACAATTTTTCTGTTCCAGGTGACCATTTAAATCCTTGAGATGGCTCAGGGAAGGTGGGTTAGAGGGGCACAGGACTGCCCTCCTCCGCTTCTGTTGGTCTTTGCTCTGTAGTAGGCGACAGTGTTGAGAAGGAGGCAGAGACTTTATGGCCAAGTAATAACAGTTCCACAGAGGACTGGCCTGCATAGCTGCGTTTTCCGTGTCAGTTTTATTACTTTCACCTTGTCTTATATTCTGTTTGGGAGTGTGTGGCAAAGAGCACTCTGGTTATTTCTCAGAAGGGATAGGCAGTGCTGCTTCCACAAGTACCTGTGACCCAAGTAGAAGTATAGTCTGGATTCACCAGCGCAGTAACAGGAGTATTAAATAAAACAGTAGAGGCTTTGCTAATAACAAGTTACAGGGTATATCTGTGCTGGGTTGTGACTAATTAGTAAGGATCATCCTTTGTAAATGAGGTGGGTGCACCAGCAGGGCTGAGTTTGGCCTACTTATGATAAACAGATTTTTAATTTTATAAATTTTATTTTAAAAAAGACACTGTAGAACAGTATTGATGGTAAGTAGATATTTATTAGGCTATATTGTAAATATAGCCCAATATATAATTATAATCTTCCCAATATCTATTTTCCCCCAACTGTCTCTAGCATGGGCCCTTGTTAGGGTCCTGGGTGCACTAATGGGCCCTGATGGCCCAGACAAGCCTCACCTGGAACCTCCACCCACACCCCTTGCCCATGGGCTAAAGCCCCCAACAACTAATACAAATACAGAAGTGAGTCAATCTTTAAAAGTCTAGGTCAGTGGTCGCCAAATATTTTTGATCGCATGCCTCTATTGGTTTTTTTGAGCATGCATCCCCAATATATGCATATTTATTTGCAAAATATATGCATACTACTGAAGTTCTAATATTTTCTTCGTGCACTCCAATGGATTGTCTTGCACATCCCCGACTTTGGAGACCACTGGTCTAAGCAACATAACTGTAATCCTCTAATTTCACACATTTTGTCTGAGCTTTATTTTCAAACTCTCTTGGCTTAATATTGTTTATACCCATTTCATACATGAATCACTGATTGGCCCACTGTATGTTAACAAACGTTGAGGAGGACAGAATTTGTATAACTCGTGTATAGAAAACCTGAAAAGATAGTTGTCAAGAAAAGCAGCAAACTTTTCTACCATTTGTGCTGTAGAAAATGTGTTGGGAAAATTTTACAGGATAGGGTTACTTTTCTTAACATGCTTCCAAATGATCATCTGTGTCAAGGTCATGTACTGCTAATGTTGCCCTCTTTTCTAAATAGACTGAATGAGTAGTTGCTTTTGAGTGTGCAGGGACATAGTCTGATGGTGCACCTCCTCTGTTGCTGTCCTGAAGTTAACAGGACACTAATCTTTATTGAAAATCTGCGTCAGTTAAAAAGATTTAAACGTACAGTTATGTGATTATGTAGATCCTGGGGATGTGTGGAGAAATAGAAATAGAATCTAGTCTGAATAGGTAGTTTTGTGGCTTGGTTGTCATCTTGACTGTTCTTTCACAGAGCATATATATGTGTGCTGTTTAACTTGTGTTGACCCTGTTGGTATTCCACATGCAGCATCATGTTTGTGCAGCTTTACCTTGCCATCATTTGTGGGGATATTGAGATAGTGGCGACCTGTCTGTGCTTGATTGGCACTTTTCAAGGTGTGGGACCATGAAGCTCCTTGGGCTGCCAGTACTGGTCAGAGCAACTTCTGAGTGTAGCAAGAGCTGTATGTTTGTGGCTCTGTGATGGTGCATTGTTCAGTTTTATAAAAACTTGGTAATGGTTTTATACAGATCAGCTCTTTGGTAAAGTAGGATTTAAAAAAGAAAGGTGATACACTGTTTCTTTTCCATGTCTGTATAGAATTCTGCTAATGATGGCAGGAATGTTGCTAAGCTTGTTGTGCTTCTGGAGGGAACTGGTTGTGATTCTTAATGTTTATCAAAAATGTAGCTGTTTTATTGGAGTTTAATGTCTGTTGTAAACGGGTAGGACTTTGCAGTATGTTGGGGAGATTTTTCTTGTATCATATTTGTGAAATGAGGAAAAACAAATTACTTTTTCTAATAAAGCCATTTGCATGTTCAGCTAAAGGGCCGAATAGTGAAGAATATGTATTACCATTAAGATTATCTCACATTGGTGTTTTCATGCAATTTGTTTTCCTTCTGATCACTATATGCAGGTTTTCAAGAATTTATTGAACTTACCAAATTTGTCTAATGTAAGTTAGTAGTTTTAATGTCCACAGGAGTACTGTTTGAACAAAGTTCTGCGTGGCTGCTTATCACAGAGAATATTTGGTTTGGTAAAGCAAAGACATTTATTTTATTTAAATAACGATGTCAGTATTGACACAGACACATGGGATGGGATATTTCAAAAGTAGACATGCAGTGTGAAAACAAAGATCATGTTGACTTTTGATGGAACTGATTTTCTACTCTTGTTAGCTAGAAGTCTTGAAAGCCTTGCTCTTGAGAGATGGATATGCTGTTTAGCTGTTACGGGAAATAACAGCTTTCTGTAAGTAGTGCTAACAGTGCAGTTAAAGCAGAATTGCAGTCACTTAATGCTAATATCTTATTAATTTGTTCTTACTAATGCACATTTACATTTAAATTTTGTGACATCATAAAATGTTGTGTTTGCTTAGCATTAAGTTGCAAGGTCAGTGCTCCTACTGGTGGCTGTATACACAGTGAGCAGATGTAATAGTGAATCATGGGAGAAATTATTTTTCTTAAGGTGCATAATGCTTTCTGAATGCTGATTTTGATGATGATTGAGGTAGTTCTCTGTAGCTGTGCCTTGTTTTTTGGTTCTCCTAGAGAGGTGATACTGAGGCATCCACATAGTGGTGTTTGCGGTAGTTCTGCTTCAGTCTTGCTGTTAAGCTAAAGCACAGGAGATTGAAGAAAAAAGTCTGAATGAGGTTATGCAGTATAGAGGACAGGGTACCCTCTGCTAGTCTACAGTATAAACCAGTTTCAGAATCAGTGGAGTATAGAAAAATTTCAGGAAAGAGGTTACAGAATCACAGACAGCTGAGGTGGGAAGGGAGATCTGGAGATCACCTGATCCAGTGTCCTGCTTGCAGCAGGTTCAGCCAGAGAAGGCTGCTCAAGGCTGTGGTCCAGCTGGGTTCTGGGCATCTCCAAGGATGGAGACTCCATAACCTTACTGGAAAACATGTGCCAAAATATTTGACTATGCTCAGCATTTGCTTAAAAAAAAAAAAAAATAATTTTATATTTAAATAGATTGTTTGTTTCAATTTATGCCCCTTGTCTCTTGTTCTTTTACTGGATACCACTGAGAAAAGTTTGGCTCAGTTGTCATCTTCTTCTCTAGCCCTCCCACCAGGTATTTCTACACATGGATAAGATACCCCCATAGCCTCTGTTCCTCAGGTGGAACAGTCCAGGTGCTCTCAACCTCATGTATAACAGATGCTCTAGTGCCTTCATTGTCTTAATCATTATGGAGATCTGTATGAGGGAGGGAGAGTCTGAAGAATGATTTGTGTGGATCTGGTCAGGGAGAGTAAGTTTCTGTTTAGCAAGGAGTTAAGAGGGAGAGCAAAATGAATTAAAACCAAAACCATATTAATAAATTTGAGTGCTAAGTATGATAGCCAGCTTTTTAAAAGAAGTTGAGAAAAAACCAAGCATGGAGTGCACAGTGATTAGTTTGGTGTGATTAGAAGACACTATGGAGGTAAGATTGGGTAACTAAATGGAAGCCAGGTTACCGAGAGGTTTAGGAAATGCTGGCATCAGTTGAAAATTGAAGTTGTGGATTAGGGGGGATCTTTTTAGAGAGATTAAGGGAGGCTAAAGTGGTCCTGAGAGTTACTGACAGGGAAATGGAAGAAAGTACAGTCTTAGATGATGTTCTGGGGTTTATGGTGAACAGGAGAACCAGGATATGCAAACAGAAGTTTTAAAGGAACATCAGTCAGAGGAAAGTGATAGAACGTGTTTGGTGAAGGCAGCGTGTAAGAGTTGCAGGGCGTGATACTGCGAGACTAAAAATGCTCCACACCCAAAGAACGGATGCTTATATTCAGCTTGTCTCATGCAAATGAATTCCCTGCCCGTTGTTAAAAGGATTGTCAGAACTCTGTACTATTAGTCACAAGTTCAGTGGAGTATGCTTCTGAGTATTGCTGAGGAGAAACTGGACCTGGCCATGTTGTCACCAGCAATAGCTAGAAAATAGTGTTCTTTTTAGCACTTTTTAAGGTCTTGGCTACAGTTTTGATTCTAGCTCTTAACAGCACAGTCAGATACTGACCTAAATTTGTTAACCTTTTTCGGCTGGTCAGTAGTATTACAGCCACCAACTTGTAACAGTCTTTGTAGATTCTGTAGTTGTTCCCTCACTGGGGTTAGGTGGGAGTAAATTCTTACAGAAGCATTTTAATTGGAGTCTTGAGACTGCATTCAGTGTGGACTTTTTTACTGCTTTTTTTACATCACAGAAGTTCTGTTTAATCAGCCTTGTTAATTGTTTGTGTTTCTCCAGTTTAAAATTCTTGAAAAAACCCTAAGTGGTAAAACATTGTGTGGGATTTTGTATATAATTACACGTGACTGAGTTTGATTTGGAGATAAATCAATGGACCTCTGTAGAAGGTGCAGGATTATTTAAGAACTTTGCCAATAGTGGACATCTGTCAACTTCATAAATTGATAAAAAATACTGAGATATTCTAAATCGATTTTACTGTTGAAAGCAATATTTTGGCTGATATGTATCAAATACCCATTCTCTCTCTTTTTGTTCTAGTTGTCATGGATGATGATGATGATGAATCCTGTCTCCTTGATCTTATTGGGTAAGTTTTCCTTAAGCAATTCTTTCAGAAAAATTGGGAAAAATAATTTTTGCACAATCGTCTTCTAGAAGGTGATTCTATCTCAGTATTGTCTCAAGACTAGGTGACTTGCAAGTAAAATGGGTAGCTATGCTTGCCTTCTTCCATGTGGAGATGTGTGTATCACAGAGCCTTCAGTCCCAATGTGACAAGCTGGCAGGCCCCTTGCTGGCATTCCTCTCAAGAGAGGTTAAGGAATGAGTGTGCATGCAGGTTGGATTCTCTTCTCAGCTGGTAGTAGTATCAGGTCAATGTTGAAAGATGCTATTAGAGATGTTGTTACAATCTTCATTGCAAAAACCTATTTTTTTAATTAAAAAAATTAAATGGAACTAGATACTTTGTTAACATTATGGTTGTATTTTAAAAGGAAAAGTAAAATTATTCTTAAGTACTTAATTTCTACTAACATGAATTTGTGTAAAAATGTTAGAAAAATAGAATTGCTACCCAGTACTTGTAAGTATTCACAACAAGAATTTTGTCAGCATTTTGCTCAAAGATACTAGATTTTAGTAAAACTGGGGATTTTAAATGGTCCACTTTTTTTTTTCTTTATATCCATAACAGTTTTACTTGGAGGTTTATACTTCCATATGGGAATCTCAAAAAACCATTAGGATAGCTGAAGAATGAGCAATATTTTTGTGGATTGTACATGTGACAAGTTACCTTCCTTTGGCTAACATTCATGTCAGTATTCAAGGACAGATAATATGCTATAATGCATTTAAAACATAAGATGAAAATTGAATGTTTCTTACGTCATACTTTGTTCAAACTCTGCCAGAAATTAGTATGACATCAGTCTCGTAACAGCTACTAAAAGATCGTCTCCTCTTCTTAGAAGAATTTTTACTGTCTTAAATTTAATAAATAAGCCTTTTACCTTTCTCATGCACTCAAAGCTTCCAGTGAAACCACTGAGAGCTTTCGTTTCAGAAGAAATACCACCCCAGTGGCTTCTGTAATTTGGAGGTCTCTGTGGCTGCTATAGGAAAAGCATTGCCAGTAGTGGCTCAGTGTTATATTCTGTGGAGAATTACTGATTGTAGCCGTATGAAACATCCTGCTTGGAAGATGATAATTGACTGCATGGGACAATTAAGTGCTCTGTCATGAGCATGAATCACGAGGATCCTGGTACAAGTTTATAGGTGGTCCAAAAAATGAAGTGCTCTCTATACAGATGAGTGTTTGTGTGAAAAATTACAGTGTGCTTCCTGCTGCTGGCAGCAATTACTGTCTTAAGCATCTAGAAGAATGGAAACCAGCATTTTTTTTCCCCATCTGATCTTTGATTTTGGTAAGTGCCTTCTAAAGTGCCTTCCTTACTAAAGATAATATTTAAGGCAATGAAGTGTTCTTCATTTTTAATGGCATTTTTCATGATTTAAAGCCAGTGAGTGTAATTAGTATTAAACATCCTGGTTATTCTATTGATAAAACTCACAAGCATGATAGAGTCCTATATGAGATGATGAGCTCTGTTCTCTTTAATTCTTGAAATTTAGTGTAATCTACTATTAAAATGACATTTTTGTTTGACAATATATGTAACCACTTCTATGTTGTAAGCATAACTGTACTGTAAAGTCCCTGCCATGTACTGTCTTAGATGCCTTTTATAAACATACAAACGCAGTTTGTTTTTAAATGAGAAAAGAAGAATAGAGGTTTATTTGTGCTTTTAGGAAAGTAGTTGTAATCCTGAAAGATCTTTAATGTGTTCCCTCTTTATTTTCTAGGATGATCAAGAGAGGAGAGACATTTTGAATTTTATTTATTTTTTTTTTTTGCATGAGAATCTTTTGCTTCTCAAAAATGTTTTATGCTTATTTGTTAATCAATAAAGATATTGTAAATGAAAAAACTCCACGTCATTTTACTCTTCATACAAATGGACATGTTGGGAATGCTGTATAAATGTGTATTGAAAAAATGCCATAAAACAACCCTTTAATGTTTTTTACTTGGTCTGCATATGCAGTTACACTAATGTATTTTTGATTTTTTTGGCTTTTCAACACTCATTCTGTTAGACCACATTTTTAATCTTAGGTTTTATTCAGTCATAGTGCTAAGTTAATGAAATACCCTGAAATTTTATTTCCTATTATTTAATAAGTTATTTCTGTGGTTGATTTCATTTGAAAAAGGTGCTGCTTTTTTCTCAAAGTGAAAGGATTATTACTATGGCAGGCATAGGCAAAAAACACGTTAAAGATTCTGGTTTGACAATAGGGTATTTTTGGTAACTTAGGTTAAGGGTGACAGAGAACATGTTAAAGATTCAGGTTTGTAAATTGTTGACTTGGGCACTAGCTACACAGGCATTGTAGTTCATCTCTGTGGAAGAGATGGTACCTGTTGTAGTTCTCGTGTTTTTTGGTGGTAGTATTTTCCTTAGGCTTTGTACTGTGTGCTGTTATAAAATACTGTGCGTTTTTTACGAGAATATGAGTAGTAGCCTCATAAAGTGAAGTCGAATGCAGTGAAATTTTTGTGATGAACATAGTTTATTGCTTGGAATGCCTTGATACAATGGCAGCAAATATGATCAACATCCAAGAATTGTGCTGATAGACAAACATGGGTCTTCAGATGGTATAAAACTCTTCGCTTTGCATTTGAGTCAGTAAAAGAAATGTGTTATTACTATTAACCTGATTTATGTGAATATAGCATCCAGCTTAGTTAAGTTAGCCTCATTAGAAGAGGTCCTAAAAGTGGTAACAATTCTTTTTTTTTTTTTTTTTTCCCCCCCTTAAGGGACCCACAGGCGCTGAATTACTTTCTACATGGGCCTAGTAGTAAATCTGTAAGTAGCATTCCTATTTATTAGACATACATTAAGTTTCATTGAGTGTATTATTTCTAAACATTATTTTATATGTTATTTCTAAACATATTATTTCTAAATTTTTGTCTTATCAGAGCAATGAAGACTTGACTAATGCAGAATACTCTGTAGCCAACTCAAATTCAATTTTTGCCAACTCCAATGTAAGTGGTCAGGAGGTATATTATATTTGTATTGAGATTGCATGCTTCTGGTATGGCTTTACTTGCCTTTTGTAAAACTGAATGTAGTAGGTGTGGGTTTTGACCTTCCTCATATGAAAATTCTGAATGCTAACATAGAAC
>VYZX01005868.1:2057-46292 GCA_013401335.1 Brachypteracias leptosomus | reverse complement strand
GGGGCGGGGGGCGGTGGAGCGGAGCTCCGGGGCGGGGGATGCGGGCAGGGAGGAGTGAGCGCTCCTTGGGGCTCGGCTGCCGGAAGGGGTTTCCATTCGGGGGCAAGGCAAAAGGCGCCTTGGGCCGTGGGAGTGCAGATGGGTGGGAGAGCAGCTGCCCCGGAGAACATCCCTGGGAGCAGGCGGTGCCTCCCTACAGTCTTACCCAGGTATGCCGGGCATCCCGGCCGGCCTTTCCCGCCCTTCCCCATGCCCGCCTCCTCCTTGGGGCATTCCCTAACCGCTGCCATGCTCTAACACCTCCCGAGCAAGAGCCCTGTCAGCTCCGCGGCTGCAGCTTCGCCTGCGGGTGGGATTTGAGGAGAGCGGTGGGGCCACGCCGCGCTTTGTTTCCCAGCGCTGCTCAGCCTGGAGCATGAGCTACATGTCGAGCTGTGCCTTGGAAGCTGCCTGAGAGCTGCCGTTCCCGGTGTTTGGCAGCAAGATCTGGCTGCCATTCAGCAGCTGTCAGGGGTGGGTGCCAAGGAAAAGGAGTCTCAGACCTTTGCGTTTGGGCTGCTCAGTGGTGCGTTGGCTCTGGTCACCTGCTCCTGGGATGTGAGGCAGGCTGGGCACTGGAAATGCTTGACAAAGGTTTCCCCTGCTCTGCTGCACTCCTGCAACTCTGCCAGTTCAAACTCTGGAGAGATTCGGTAGATGAAGCTGTGCTTAACAGGAGAAGGGCCAAATTTCTTAATTATTTTGTAATCTTTTTTGTCCCTGCTCCCAAGTTACAGAAGTGCTTGTGCAGCAGCCTAGGAACCAACCCTTTCCAAAGTCTGAGATGGTGATGAGACTTTAAAATCCAAAAGACAAAGACTTGTGACTTGAGGACTCACTTATAACATCTATGTGCTTTTATAACTTATAACATCTATTAACTTATAAGAATTGCTCTGCATTTAAATAGCAATATACGAAAGAAGATTCCAAAGGTGAATAAGCAGTACTGTCCATTTTGAGGTGGGGTGAATGTATCATAGGATTTTGACCCTTTCAGAAATAGTTTAATTTACTTCACATATCTATTTATTTGCATTCAATGTTGTATACCTGAGATACATCCTTTGTAGGTTTCAATCAAGTGAATGATAAAAGAGTGGAAGCTGGAATGGGACCGTGAATTGGTGGTGAATCTGTGCACAAACATTATGAATGGCATTAATGAGATACCAGACTACTTAAGAGATAAGATGTCCCAGACTGCTGTATTTGCATCTAGCTACACACCTATTAAAATAGATGTGGTTTTAACTCAAAGCACTGTGGCCTGTAATAGCTGTGGAGTGGAGTCAAGTACAACTAGGCTGGGAATGCCAAGACCAGATCCAAGCCATGTGGCAGCTCTGGTCACTCAGAGACTGGATGGACCCAGCAATATTTCTGTAATCTAGCCTGCTGCTTTTTGGTTTAGATCTGCCACTGATATGTGCACGTTTCTTCCTCCTAAAGCAATGAAAAGGAGGACTTGCATTTCCATTTACTAGCTCATACATGGGCTCCTTAGTTCTTCTTCCTTCTGCTTCTCCTCTAAAAGCCCTGGATCCAGTTTGAAACAGTTCCTGTGTATCAGAGTCTCTTTATGAACTCTGCAGAAGTATTTCTTTCATTTTCATTCCTTGTAAAAGTCCAACATGTAGTTGAATTGCGGGGTTTGGTCAAGCGTGCCTTTATTTTGGATGAGTTCTTATCTTCACTAATGAAACATTTGGGCCTCCCTGCAATTTTTCAGTATTAAACTAATTCAAATTGAATTCAGTAGATTCATAAAGCAAGAAATGTGTGCTACATCTTACATGTGCTTTATTTTGCTTATAATCCAGAGAACCTGTTAGAAGAAAACATGAGGTTTAAACCTAAGCTTTTCTATTTGAAAAATAAATATGAAAGTAAGCATGAGCAATACACCAGGCCCACGGTGTGAGTGAAGCTACACCATGTGGTTTCCATACAGAAAGTGATACTATATCAGCTACGCTGCTATTACAGCTGTCGCCTACTTCTTGCACAATCCTTGCAGCTTAGCAAGCTGGCTGCTTGTGGGAGATCCCAAAACTGTTCCATTAAGGCTTTTGGGGGGTTAGAGAGGGTCATGGGGACTGGATATGCCTGGTTCTGTGAGAACTAGTGTTTAGCCAGTGATAAATTAGAAAGTAAGGTTTGGTTTCAGACACTTCCTGATGTAATTGTGTTTTGAAAAAGCTCAGGAGTGCTAAACCAGGAGAAAATGGTAGGGTCCACTTTAGGTCTGAGGAAGAGCAACTCAGAATCAGAAGTGGTTGTGAAAGCAGTATGAGTCACAGCATGGAAATATTTCTGCCTCCAGGTACAAAAATTGAACACCCTTTCCAAAAATGAATGCTCAGATCCTATTTCTGTTGGGATAATTGCATTCTCCCCACCTAAAATTCCCTCAGCACCTTGAGCTGACACCTTCCCTTCCTGCTCTGCTTTCCTGTTTCGTTGCAGTGTGGTGTCAAATAACTGCAATTTTCTTTCTGTTTGCAGTTGCTGTTAATTGGGCAAGATGATTAAAATGTTCACAAAGGCTGTGGAGTTTTTCTGAAGCCGCCAAGTAAATTTTGGTTTTGATAGAAGTTTCAGGAAATAAATGAGATTCCAGTTGGGCGTTTGTCTGCCAGAGGCATGGAAAACCCAGCTGCTGTGCCCAGCCAGCAAGCTCTGCCAGAGCTCCTGGGGTTAGTGCCTGCCCTGCACCTTGGCTTCCTTTGGGGACTGCAGGAGAACTAATCTAAGTTCATTCTTGGTTGTATTTTAGAAACCCACGGTCAGCTGCAGGTTTGTGGTGATGTTAAAGTGCTTCTGGTGGTGCTTAGCTGTGATTGAGCTGTTCTCTGCCAGCCCTGGGAAGCCTTGCTGCTTGAAATCATGCACCTCTTATCTCTTTACAGTTAAACCTTGTTTAATACAATTTTATGTAGTTTTGTGTAATTTTATATATTTTTATGCTGGGAACTTGAAAACGGAAGTCACAATAGGATTGTGAGGATTGTGTTGTGTATCTTTATATTTCTTACGTTATGGCCTGATATTATTTCCTTATATTATTTGACAATTCTTAGGGTAAATATGCTATAGGTGTTCAGGTAGTACAGTAACAGAAACCATATAAATACAGCTAAATCACCCAGCCCTCTCATAAAGGAAAAAAAAAAAGATAAAGGCACTCTCAGTCATGTATGAGCCACAAATTAATAGAATTTTCTTGGTGTCATTTTCCCATGACCCAATTTTTAATAAGAATAGCTTTGAGCCAGGATTGAGATTCCAGTTTTTAAACTGTGTGTGTGTATTGTGAGATATGCTTTCTGACTGTAAACAGCATAGCTGAAAACCTAGATATTTATTACCAAGTCACTTCTTGTCTCAGGATACTGCAGCCCTAAGCTGGTACAGTTGGTCCAGCAGAGAGGAAATCGAAACAAGCTGCTTAATTTTGACAGAGGCTTCTTTCCAAGTCAGTTCTGGGAAAAATACCGGTGGCTGACTTGGGAATTGCTCATAGGTGCTTAAGCCCAGCAGCTGCTTGTCACCAAATGATGTTGTTTGACCTTTTGTATGTCTCAGCTTTCAGGCCCCACTGTGCAGTGGGCAGTGTGTGCCGGCTGCATTTGCTCTTCCTTCGTGTGGGAGGTGATGGCTGGGAAGGGAGACAACGAGGGAGAGAGCTGGAGAGGGGAGAAGAAGGGAAGCTTGTGGCAGCCACCAGCAGTTCATACTACATGTTCACTGTTGGTTGTGCGTGGCTCATACACAACTGGTATGAATAAATCCTCTTGTTGTAGCATCTCTGTCTGTGGTGAGATGCTGGAACAGGTTGCCCAGAGAGGTGGTGGAAGCCCCATCCCTGGAAATTTTTAAGGCCAGGCTGGATGGGGCTCTGAGCAACCTGCTCTAGTTGGAGGTGTCCCTGGCCATGGCAGGGGGATTGGAACTAGATGATCTTTAAGGTCCCTTCCAACCCTGACAATTCTATGATT
The DNA here is from genome assembly GCA_013401335.1 of Brachypteracias leptosomus. Taxonomy (NCBI): domain Eukaryota; kingdom Metazoa; phylum Chordata; class Aves; order Coraciiformes; family Brachypteraciidae; genus Brachypteracias; species Brachypteracias leptosomus. The sequence continues at coordinate 42,252 of VYZX01005868.1, read as the reverse complement.
CTATGATAATATAAGAAAATACCTTGGAAACCATCCCAGGATACAGCAACCATCACATATTGAATAAAGATTCCTAAGAAACTTGGGTGTAATCAGCATGAAGGCCTGGGTAGTGCTACTGGCTTGTCACTTGTGGAAGGATGTTGGGTTAGGAAGCAACTGGCCATGCACCAACCCACAGAATCTGCATGAATCTGTCAAAATGAAGATTTGCTGCACTAATAAAGTCTTGTTTCCCTCTGATGCTCTCTGAAGCATCTTGTAATGCTGGAGGGTGCTCAAAGGTGGGGAAGTGGAGCCTTGTGCTATACTCTGCACACCACAGGGTTAATGTCACCAGTGACCACTTTGGGCTTTCCCACTGGTGAAAGTCCTTGCTTGCCCAGCTCAATTGCCACCTAATTTCTAGGAAGATTTTTGTCCCCAGTTTGTTTGTTTTAGTTCCCATCCCCCCATTTGGCTGCCTGTGAGATCTGAGGTACTTTGACCAGCAGAAAACACAAGGTGAAGGGTTTTAGTGAGGAACTCTGGGTGCTACAACCCAGCAGTTTCTACAGGTGCCATGAGGGTAGCAGTGTCCATCTGCAGCATCCCTTACTGCACGTCCAGCTGAGCCTGTATCTCTCTATACAGGTGAATCATGTTTCTCAAACAGTCATGAGAATCAAATGTATAGAAAGGAAAACAAAGAATTGTGAGACTAAATCACAACAACTATAATAAAAAAATTGTCTTAACTCTTGAATTAGGCTCCTTTCCCCTCCTGCTACCCTGTTGCTGTCCCTCCCTGCTGATGTCCCTCTCCCTTCACATTCACGAGTTGCTGAGGAGGCATTTGGGAAATAATCTTATCTTGTGACTTCTGTAAGAGCTGAAAGCTAAATTTAAGTTGGGTGTAATTAGGCCAAAGACTATTACTATGGCAGCTACTGGCAGAGAGCTTGAAAAACATCTCCAAGAGCTGCAGAAGCGGGCTGTGTGCTCATAGCTGCTGCTTGCACACCTTGCATTTAGTTCAGCAGGATGCTCTGAAACCCAGAGCATTAATGACAGTCAACTGAATCAACAAGTGTGTGAGAAGCATCAGTCCTGAGCATCCAGACAAACTGTGAACTCCAAAGCATCTTCTGTTAGAGGTGCAGTCCCTAGAGAACAGCAGCGTAAGCTGTGCTGCTCTTTGCTGTACAGGGAGTGCTCAGTAAAGAGTGGAAGTTGCCAGCATCAGGAACAGGCCTGCCTGAGGAGCCAGGGCAAACTTGTTAAAACATTTACTTTAGTGTCAAGTCTAAATTATCTTTGGGTTAACATATTCAGCTGTTGGTAAGAGATTTTTTTTTCTGTTTAACTTCTACAGAGCCAGGTTTATGTTTACTACAGAAATGATGGTAAACTGCTTTTGGTGCCAGAATTAATTTAAGAAGCATCATGGCCCTCTGGTGTTGCCTGAGATTTGAGGTACCACGAGTGTTGGCAGTGGAGCCAGATGGCCATCACCACTGTTTTGAGATGTTTCTCCTTCAGATGAAGGAAGCTGCTTCTTGTTTTGCTTACATATCAGTGGTGGAAATTTCATTCACATGCTTGTTGCCATGAATTGAAAAAAGTACTGCTCTGAAGGCAATGTTTTATAAACACCCAGTTCTTTTCCCACTGCATGATTTTGAAACTTCTCTGAGAGATAACTGGCAGCCCTGTGTGGAGGAAAAGATACTTGCTGGCTCCTCTGACCCTCTCCACTTAGTATCACTTCAACTTTATGTTCTGTTACCACTCCATTACCAAAGTAAACCTCAGGAAACAGGTTCTTTGCTCCAGTGCACCCATTTCTGTCTCTCCATACTTCCATACCTTATTGAACATAGCATCTATTCTATTTCACCCAACCTGCCACTTCCTTCTACGAGAAGCATCTATAAATCTGATAAAATCATTCCTTCTGGTCCATTCTTAATGCTTGCGTGTACACCCATGTATACAATTGCTTCTTCTTTGGCATGCATTGAGACATCCTTTTTCATATTTTAAATCCTGTTGTAATGGTGGGGTTGAAAATGTACATTGGATGGTGCCTAGTAGTCTGTACATTGTGTATGTGTGCCTTGATTTTCTTGTTTGTGGCTTTTTCTTTAGTAGCTGCTAAACTGTGTAATTCTTTCTAGATAAGATCAGGTGTTTGGGTATTGTGGCTAGTTCATTTTGCCTTGTGGAGAATTATGGTATTAATTAATAGCTAGGTTTCATCCAAGCTTATGCAAATATTTTTCCAGTGATTGCAGTGTATTAGGAAACAACTACTTCCTGGAGGTTTAATCCCATCAACTACAACCACCTGATCCTGGCTGAGGAAAAATAATTCAGCATATGATTAACATTGATTCTTGGAAGTACTGACTGTTGGCTATAGTTTCTTAATTAGATGTGTAAGATGGAAGAAGGGTGTTGACCACTGGGGAGGAAACCAGTCCAGCTTGCTGGGTTTACGCTTTCTCTGGTAAGGGATGCAGGCAGAAGATGCTGAGCCCTCTGTGTGTCCTGCTTTGCACCCCAGCATAACAGTTGGATACTGAACAAGGACTCTCCTTCAGATTTAAGATTTTCCTTGGGATTTTTGGAGTTTCTTTTTGCAGGTGTCCACTGCATCCAGCTCTGGAGCCACCAACACAAGAAGGACATGGACCAGATGAAGAGGGTCCAGAGGAGGGCTACAAAGATGATTAGAGGGCTGGAACACCTCTCCTACAAAGACTGAGAGAATTGGGCTTGTTCAACCTGGAGAAAAGAAGGCTCAGGAGAGACCTTATTGTAGCCTTCCAGTATCTGAAGGGGGCCTAAAAGAAGGCCGGGGAGGGACTTTTCACAAAGGCCTGTAGTGATGAGGCATAATGGGTTCAAACTGAAAGAGGATAGAGTTAGATTGGAAATGAGAAGAAAATTCTTTACTCTGAAGGTGGTGAGACACTGGCACAGGTTGCCCAGGGAAGGTTGTGGATGCTCCATCCCTGGAGGTGTTCAAGGCCAGGTTGGATGGGGCCTTGAGCAACCTGGTCCAGTAGGAGGTGTCCCTGCCATGGCAGTGGGTTGGAACTAGATGATCTTTGAGTTCCCTTCCAACCCAAACTATTCTATGATTCTTTTTTGGAAAGCATCTACAAAGGACAGTAGGTGAGTAGACACACTGCTAACCAGTAGTCATTTAGCATCGATAGCAATTTTCCATCTCTATTTGTGCAAAATGAGCCAGAGTAGGCCTGCTGCTTGCATCTCAACTCTGAGAAGTCCCAGCTGGGATTGAAACATCTTCTTTTAGACACCTGATGACAGATCCTGCCCAAATGAACTTACAAGACTTAGGCAAAATGGATGAAAATGTTTTAGCAGGGCACAAGACCTCCACCTGTAGGCAGTCCCATGCTGGTTTTTACAGTGCTGTGTAGGAGCTGCAGAGGACCCAGCTGCAGAAGAAAAGGGCTCTCCTGGTACAGACGTGGAAGAAGTAGCTGGGGGCTTGTTGGCAGAGCACACATGAAGACGTGCCAGGGCTGGGTGGGGTGACAGCTTGGCCTCGCTGCTCGCAGGCTGCAGTGACTCAGGCTTGTACTCTGCACTCAGCTGCAAGCCTGCGAGTAGTTCCTGCCATCAGCAACCAGCTTCATCTGATAATCTTAGAGCACTTGTAAAAGTGACATTTGATTGTACGTGGCTGCACACCTGTTGCTGCCTTAAGTTTCTGCAGCTATTTGGGGTGCTGTCTCTTTAGGACAACCATAGTAAGTGGCATTTTTTAATCCTTATTTGTTTGCAAAAGCGCAAGTCAAATCCCCCTTCTCCCTCTCCAAAGCTGATTTAGTACCAGGGAATGATTAAACAAAATGTGCATTGGCAAGCGTAATGATAACTTGGCCAAAGACTGTTGTGGCAACTGCTTAACGAATGCAGTCATTTATTATTCCTCATCCTTCTTGCTGTGTATTTTATCTCCCTGTTGTTATGGGCTTGGCTGCTGCTTTTCTTTTTCCCCTTCTATTGCTTGTGGGAGCAAAGGACAGGGAATGTCTTCATGTCACCAAGCCAGGGGGCTGTTCCTTTTGATAGCAGAGGACTATTAGCCTTTCATAAACTAGCCCTGTGCATGCGTATGTGTGCAGTGGGTCTGTTGAAGGTGTTTGGCCCTTTGCCCTTGGCCTAATTTCTTCTCTAATAAAAACTACAGATTTACTTTTTCACCTACTCCAGAATAGCCCAACATATAGTAACTTATCGGTGTAGATTTATTGCTATTACTCCCTTGGAGGAGAGAAGGAAGGAAAAAAAGATGGAAGATTGTGACCATCTTCAGAGGCATTTAATAATCTGTGTTTTGGGTAGATTATGCACAAGAACATACTCTCCATTTAAGTCTTAACATTGCCACTGTTAGTGCAAAGTTGTAACTTACATTAACAAGTGTTTGCAACCAAGACTGCAATAAGTTAATTAAAAAACAGTGCAATAACCAAAGTGTCCCCAGCTTCTGCTTGATGTTAAGCTCTATCTGCTCATCTCCCAAGTGAAGTTGACAAAGGTTTACAACATCCCTGCTGAAACCCCTGGGATTAGAAGAGTGGGGGTCACTGCTCTGCTGCAGCCCCAGCATTGCTGTAGCTATTCTGGTATGACATTATGTGCATAACTCTCAGGAGAAGGAGGCAGTCTGCCTTCTTCACCACTAATTCTGGAAAAGGGTGCTGGCTGACTTTTTCCTCACCAATTTAAAGACTCCATTACTTTCAGTGGTTTCCCACCAATTAATGAGAATGAGCACATGGAATGTGTTTCTTGTTGCAGATACACAGAGATGACCAAGACAAAGCGTCTCTCTGAACACTCCTATTGCTCACCCCTTGAAAGGGTCTCTTGTTTGCTGCTTTAGGCTGGGCACAGCCAGCAGCAGGAGCTTTGTTAAATGCTGAGAGCAGAGCATAAATGGTCCCTATCCAGTGGAGAACAGACACTCCGATGGCTGCTCTTTTCTTTTTTCTCTGCAGTGTATTATTTCTTGAGCTTCCACAGCTAATGGAAATTCTCTGGAAAGCAGAAACTTCTGAAGCTTTGGGAGAGTGCAAGTGCTTGTCTAGTGCCGAGTTCGCTAAATCACATGAGTTCTGGTCTGATAAACAGTAATTTGTTTTCCATAAGGGAGGCTTGTGACAGGTCAAACCATGTCTTTATGATACTACAGCCTTAGAAATAATTATAATAGTGACTCATAAAGAATGGCTTTTATTCATAATGCTCCTTGATTATGCTGTGTTGAAAAAAGGCTGTACAAATTACAAGAGAAATGCGGTCAGCCTCTGTTACAAAAGAAGTTCTTATTCTCTAAAAGCTAAGCCAGCAAAAAGGCTTGAGTGATACAATCTGATACAAAATACTTATTCCCTATAAAACACACAGCAATGCCATTAACACTAATTTTGATGAATATACTAAGAAAAAAAAAAAAGTAACAGTATTCCCCCACCATCCCCACTCTGGTGTTGGGTTGGAGAAAGTGTTGGAGGTTGCTCTTGGAAGACAGATGTTCATGGAAGAGCCATCTCCACTTTGTGTAATCATTTGGTAAAGTAGTTACCCTGTTTCAACATTTAGGAAAACCTGCTGGAAATGTAGGGGGGTTTGCTTTCACTACCAAAGCTTCAGAAAGAAAATCAAAACTCCTCGTCCTGTTTTACTAGCTCTCATCCAAGGAGCCACTGATGCTTCACATCTAATAACCACTCTTCCTTGTTCAGGCATGCTGCAGTAAGGCTCAGCTGGTGCCTGGAGCTGGTCAGAGCAGAATCTGACCCTAAGGCTGAGGTTGGCTAAATAGCTGCTTTTGCTGTCATTTAGTGCTCTGATCTTAACTTGAAGCTCCCAAGCAGCTGGAGAGGCGCTGGAAGTGCGTGGAGGTGATGGTGATATGCCTGATCCTCACTGTGCTGGTGAGGAGGGCTCCAGTGCTCTTTGTAGCTGTCTGGAGAACACCATTGCTCTGCCAGAAGTTACATGAGGAAATCCTTGTTTTTGCATGTATAGCTTGAACCACTCAAAACTCATGCACAGTCTGAGAGGCAGAAGAAGAGGCAGCACCCTGGGCCAAACTTGCCATTGCATCACTGCAAGGACTGTTGGGCTGCAGAAAAGGTGTTTAAGCTTTTGTTTCAACAACTGTGTAAGCAGTAGATTGTGCATTTGGGAAACACAGTGGCATGAGGGTATGTGATAGTAGCTGTTGCCTCAGGAAACCAGCCTTGTCTGATCACACTTTATATCTACTTGTTCCCTTTTGGCCAACTTGAGTCAAGTGCATAGGTCTTGAAGGTCATGTTCCCCCCAGAACTTAAGAAAATAGACCTAAAAGACAGATGCTTCTAATATGCTGTCTCAACCCCTAGGATACATCAGAGGATCCCTGTGGGAGTTTAACCCTTTGAGCATGGTGGGAATTCAGTGACTCTTCTCCCTGCAGGGCTGCTTTTTGTTCAGTCACTTAACCTAATAGCTTTGGATACCACAAGATCCCAAGTGTAAGTTTTTCTTATCAAACTTGATTTCTTTGTCTTTTAATCTTCCAAGGACAAGACAACTTTCTCTTTGTTTTCCCAGGTGCCCAGATAAGCTGTTTTGCACCCAGCTCCTTCTCCTGGCGACAAGCTGCTTACGTGGACTCCTACTGCTGGGCAGCAGTGCAGCAGAAGCAACCATCCCAGAACAACTTAGAAAACATTCCCCTGTGGCTGCATAAAGTATGTACAGATCTCCTTCTCCTGGAAAAATTGTCCCCATGTAGAAGCCTGCATTTGCCTCACTTTTCTTGCTCCTCTTCTCTGCTATAGTCCTTGGATATGACTTAACTCTCTATTTTTAGAGAGAATGTTTTCTTTCCCTTATTTCCAAAGAGGGTAGTACTACAGAAGGTATTTTCTGCTTCTAAATAAAGGTTCTGGCATGCTATAATGACAAATATCACCAGTTGTCTGAGACAAGAGTAATGTTAATGTTACTGTGTCTCCTGGAGCTGAGTGCCTCACCTGGCTTTAGCCAGGAACTATTAAAATCAGAATACAAGATACAACAACTGCCCTAATATTTGTATCACAAGCTTACTTTAGAAAAACAGAGTAGTAAGAACATTTTGTATTTTTATTGTGTTATACTTGGCCAGTTGTGCATGGAAGGGAAACCATGGAAGGTAGGCATTTTGGGAGAGATGAAGTTCATCACTGGTACCGACAAATTTAACCCTGTCTTCAGTGTGCTCTTCTGAGCTTCCACAGGCTGTTCCCATGCAAACTGTGAGCTGGCTTTCACTGCTCCGGGTAAAGCATCATCATACTGAGTGCATAGTAAGAGACTTACTTTATGAGTAGGAAGTGCAGTAGGCACTAAGATACATGAGCTAGCTCAAAGTGGTTAGCTGAGCTTTGGCAGGAGTTACAAACTCTGACTAAATGCCATGCTAATGCCTGGAGCTGGCTCAACTTGAGGGGCAGCTTTGTCCTGATCAGGCAGTGCGGAGGTCAAAGTGAGAAATGCTGTTGGATCTCTGCAAAAGTGGGGTGTTGTGTGCTGCTTTCCCCAGCCCTTCTAGTACTTGCCCCAGCAAATAATCCCTCTTGTACCTGAGAGCGGAGGAGAACCTGGTGTTAGAGGGAGCTCAGATCTGGGACCAGCAGCATTTTGATAATCCTTCAGATTTCTGGGTTTTGCTGGTGTATCTTGTACCTCAGCTTTTATTATCCAATCAGCTGATGGTATCTTCTCTGAAAGACTATTCAGGGCTGTCCGATTCATTTGCTGACTCAAGTCTAACCATAAGGATTCACTACTGCCTTCTCCAGTTAGCACCACTCATAACCTTGACCCAATGGTCTTACATTTCATGAATATTAAAGCTGGACTTGTTGGTCTCTAGTTTGAGCTCTTCCTTGCTCAGTTAGTGCTCCATTTCACTTCAGCCAGACCTTCTACAGAGGCCAGTCAAAGCTGCTGGGACATCTTGCAATGTAGGTGGCTTGTGTGGGTAGAAACTCCACCTGCAAACTTGGATACATTGCTGCTCCTTTCTCTTGAGGGAAGGAGTTCTTGTTAACCAGAATTCTTTACGTTAAATTTTATACCATAGTCACCTGCTGATAGCTGTGAGTCTCCTAGTTTGCCAGCTATGACTAATAGTTTAAGTAGTCAAACTTGTATTATGCAACCCATGTTAATTTGCTGACTGGTGCTGTCTCAGGAATTGATGTAGGGCCCTTCTTCCCACAGTTCCTTCATGACAGCTTAATGATGTTTCCTTGTAAATACCCTGCAGACTGGCTGCAAGAAGGATGTCTGAACAGCTGAGTCAGCACTTGTAGCAGAGGCTGGGTGTTTCATCTTAACTTCCTAAATCTATGCTTAGTCACCAACCCTTCCACCGAGGCAGGCACTGGGAGCTGCAGATGCTGTTTGGTGGCCCGTATTAATTAATGTCTTTCTACTGGTTGCTCATCAACTTCCATGCTTAACAAGTTTCCAGGGAAGAAGTGGTGTAGCAGATATTAACATTGACCTTGGTGAGAAAATCTGAAGGTGTTTGGCTGTTGTTTGCATCCAGGGCCAGCAACTCCCAGCTGCATTGCTGGGTGGCTTGTCCTGGGGGCTGATGACTTCTGCAGGAAAATGGGCTTGGGTTGTCTCCTGGTGCAGGCTGTGTGCTGCAAGGTGCATGCAACTTCATTGCTCTGCAGATTTAGGCTAGATAACCATCTTTTAAATGGGCAGAGCGGAGCCTTAGTGGGAGCACAGCGATGTTCCTAAGCTCAAGTGAGAGATTTGAGTCCCCAGTGAGAGGACAAGGATGCACATGGAGGGACAGCAGGGATTGTTAGACCCAGTTTTTCTTAAGACAACACTTTAAAGATTTTTATTCTTCTTTCTGGACAGCAGTGCTTTAATTTGCAAGGCATCTCAGTTTCTTTCTAATACTCTGTCTCACTTAGCATCTTGTTATATTGGCATGCTGGAAGGCTCCATAAAAAGCTCTTACGGAGGCATTATGTTACAGTTTTAGGGAGATTAGGTGGTAGGCCCCAATTCCTGGTTGAAATGAATGGATCTTCTTATGGCACACTCTCCATGCTCTGTCAGAAGTGCTGTCATAGGTTTGCATCCTAGGGCAGCGCTCGCATGGTATAGAGAGGAAGTCGGACTGTATGGCTCTTGGCGAAGAAGCCAACCTGCTGCAACTCGCCCTGCTTAGGGGCATCTGGTTGCTCTGAAGGATTATCAAAACATTGTATTACAGAAAAAAATGAAACCTTCCCATTTCCTTCATACTTCAGAGAAAGTTTGTGCTGGGATTTGTGGTTTTTTGATCAGTAAAATCTATGTTTCAATTTTGGACAATGCCCAAAGCTTGGGCACCTTTACCCGCTGTCCTTTCTGCTCTGGGAGATCTCTCCCAACACTTGAATTTATTAATTTGGAAACTTGTTTTGGAGTGAAGAGGAGGAGCGTACTACAACTTTCCCAGTTCCCTACTTCTCTAGTGGTCTGTGCAATCCTAGAGGCTGCCCAGGGCCTCTCTCCTTGGAGAACAGGATTTCTGAAATTTCCAGTGATCCTGGAATAACTCTTCACACTGGATAACCCTTAGCAGAAAGAATAATGAGTTGTGTACTCAAATGCACAATTCAAGAAACAAACTACTGCAGATAGATAAATAGAAAGAAGGGACTATGGTATGTCCTGCCTATGTTCTTACTTTAATGCTAAAATTTCCTCCTCTTGTCAATGAAGAAGATGACAAAATGGTTATATGGTTGAGTCCTCTGACAAGACTCATCTTCAAGTTTGTCATTGATGAAACTTAGTCTGGTCAAGTTTCACTCTTGTATTGTCTCTGTTTTCTTCTGGGGTTTTCCAGTCAGGCTTAATTCCCTCAAGAATTTTCTTGTGTACATTTGAAGTGTCATAACAGAAATATGGTTTCTAAAGATAAGTAGCAAGGAGGGACAGATGGTGGTGCTGTGGGATAGAAGAGTCGTGTATTTGGTCCCTCTGTGCAGGTAGCTTGCTTTTTTGTCTCTAAAGATGAGTGCTCCACCTGGCAACTTATTTTGATAAAACATGGCTTGATCCTTACATGGAATGCAAACAAGCCTTTGGCCATTGTGAGTGGACAGTCCTTGAAGTCTAGTGGAGGAGGAGACTGCACTGCGAAGTCTTTTTAATCTGTAGTGCACTGAGAAATTTATACAAACACATTCAGGAGAACAGTGAGCATCATCTTACTGGCTCTTGGTAGCTACCAGACATGATAACAACCAAGCAAGTCGAGGAGCAGTTGGACATGGAGTGATGACCTCTTTCTAGTTCTGAATCTGGATTGCTAGGATGAAGGTGACTATGGTCAAGAGACTTCTGACAATCTTCTTAATTACTATATTTTCTAGTCTATTATTAGTTGGGGAGAATCAAAGAGGAAGATAAAGGTAAGCAAAGTAAAGGTAAAGGGAGCAGGTGGTTCTTCAGAGGAAGGGGATTTGTACCAGTGTGAAATGCAGGCAAATGATTCATCTGATTGACAGCAGAAAGAATTGGTCTTCATGCATGGCATAGCCAGGAGAGGTCAGTTACCTGGCTCAGATCTCTGTAAAAGTGCAGGACAAGTGCTGGAGGACCTACTCAAAGCATTGCATACAAAGAGTGGGTTTGGAGTCTTTATATGCATGAAGTGAAACTTCTCTTGTTGAAGTACTCACTTTTTGTAATAGAAGTAAGATTTACCATGGACCTGTGGGTTATTCTTTGAATTGCCTGTCTGTAAATACACCCAAAAAACCCCAACCTGAAGTTCTTCAGTATGTTGTTAATATGATTATAATCATGATAGTTATTTGGTTCTCATTACCCACTGTTTGTACAACTTCGTAGTTGACTGAGGACTCCTCATGTTTCACCTATAAAGCCCCACCCAGAGGGATTAAGGGCTGTCAGAGCAAGGAAACTTGAGTGCAGATTCTTCAAGAGTGTAGTGTTAGAGCTACTTCAGCCACGCTAGTCTTACTAATTGAAAATGAAGAAATAAAGTTTTTAAGCTGTATCAAATCAGAAGGTAAGTTATAGTTGGGATAAAATAGGTCGTGTATGGTTTAAGATTCACTTTCAGGTCTGGAGGCGGGATAGTATCTCAGCCAGAATGATGAGTCACAGCTCACCTTTCTGCCCAACAGATTACTCAAACACTTCTTCTTCTTCTATACCTGTGCATGCATTCTGGTTGAACAGTTAGCTGATTTCTAACAGATCAACTTAAATGGACTGATGTTTTCAAAGCTTATTTCCCTGGCCTCCCAGGGAGAATATTAGGAATTCACTTTACTATTTGTAGTGCTATCATTGTGTGTTTTCTAAGTGAAAGACTCTGCATGCACATCAGGAACTGAAATGCAGTGAAGATGGTTCAGGTCATTCTGAATATTTATCTAAATGTAGATGTTCACAAATTCTGATAAGAGAGTTGTTTTGGAAAATATGTGTGTGTTTGTGTAGATAATCTTCGTGAGGGGAGCAAATGCAGGCACTTGAATAAATGGTCATGACTTCAGAAGAGTTCAGTGTGTTAAATAGATATAAGATTTCTAGAGTTCAGGCTGCATGCATGCAGATTATTTTTCTTCTCCATTCATAGTAGCTAATTTTGATTTAAAATTACTCAGCCTGTTTATGGTCAATGATGTAAGAAAACAGATTACATACATCTATGAAGTGTGTTTCGATATAAATTATTTGCTTAATTATTAGCTTTGATGATAACCTTTATATCTATTTTTTCAAGTGTAGAACAGAAGACTGGGAGCAATGTGTTGTGCTGAGCTGGGGAATCAGGGGTCTGCATCAGAACACTACTGGACTTCCTATGTTGTGAGCTCTTGCTGTCCAGAAAGATCATGCTTTCTGCATTGTAGGGCTTGGCAGAACATTGTGCCACAGGCTACTGAACAGCCAGGGGTAGATCTGGTCTTCTTTTCATCTTTGACTGCCCCATGGGATGTGTTACTCTCAGAGTACAGCTGTGAGATAGAGAGGCACTAATTCTGCAGCTCCCATTTCAGTTACTTGTTGCAGAGCAGTGATGTTGAACACACACGTCTGCTCAGATAAGGCTTAGATTTCAGTGTCTCATCAGGACCAGTTAGTATGGGCTTCGGCTGTTTCTGGTGTTGTCAGTTGTATCCTGCTCAGGTATGAGCTACTCCTGGCTTTCAGGAGGAGTAAGAGTAGAGCTTGCCATGCATACAGAGCTCAGAGGTTTGTCATGTGAAATGAACTGCAGTGCTACAGAATGAGGGGCAGTTGGCCTCCTGGTTTCCTAGTGCTCTGCTTCCTTGGAAGCTTGCCGTTCCACCCAGTGTGCCATCAAACTATGGGACAAGCAAGGCAGGTGAACCTGCCTCCATCATGCTTAGCTTTCAGGAGCTCAGCAATACTTAGCAGAAAACACATAGGGGACTCTAGTTTGAGTCCCTGGTGCACATGCTACTAGTTTTGTCTGTTCCATGCTGAATATTAATCACACAGTATCTATGCCTAGTACTTTCCGGAAACTTGGATTAGCCTACCTGAAGCTCTGCTACTCTGTTTTTGAGTGCCAAACTCGACGGGCTTTTGTCTGTTTTTTTCTCCTTGCAGCTGGCTGGAAACAAAGACTCAGGGCATCCAGGTTGAAGCACAGAGTTACAGCCCTCAACGCACTTTCACTAATGAAGTTCAGAAAGGAGGATTTTGAACCATAGGATATTGTATCTATTTGAATGTATCTGTTCTAATCTGCTTTCAGCAGACCTTTCTTCAGTTATGTGGTCTTGTATCATCTTATGTACAACATTGTGAACCTGCCATTGAAAAGGAACTTGATAACTAGACAGCAAAGGGAAAACCAAGTTGTACTTTTAGTCCAGTATCTTTCTTTGACCTATCTTTGACCAAAGAGGTTGTCTTGTGATTGATGACACTTCCCATTTAACTTAAAAAACTACAAACTATGCAAGACTGAAGTAGCATTACCTCCTTGTGTATTCAGTGCCTTGGAAGTAAATACATAAGCCATAAAAGAAAGGCATATGGCACATGCTCATTTCTGTATGAATAGCATCGAGTCCTCTTCCTAAAATGCAAAGTCATTATGTGTGACTGTAAAACGTGGTCAGATGAGCTGGATAATCCGAGTCTGTTGCTCTAAAGCCTAGGACCCATGCCAGATGACTTTGCATTTTCACTTCTGCCTTTTGCTTCAAGGCTTTAAATTTTAATGATTCAAAACAATTTGCTAGTTATGTAAGCTGCTGCTAACAAATAGAACAAGTGTATCTTTCATTTAAAAAAAAAGCCAGAATCCGAGAAGGATGGAGTTGTGCATCAAGTGCTGTGGAAGGGCTGACAAATGCAGGCTTTTGTTTCTAAACAAAAAGAGCTGGACTAATGGTCACGCTGCTGCTTTGGTTGTGAGACCATCCAGAAAAGACCTGCCAAGTGTTTTCTCATACTGCCATAAGCTACAGCTTTGCGAGGGATGAGAGCCTGGCAAGGGGAAGCCCAGTAAACACATGGCAAATTTGCCTTTACCCCAGTGGTGTGATGCTTCTAGGTGAAGAGGCAGTGGTGAAGGAGATAGGGAGAGGAGGGAGTGCCAGGGAAGATGGCAGAGGCTGGTTTTCATAAGACAACAGTCTGTAATGAGATGGGGGAGATGGGGGGATTTGAGGAGGTCTGGGGCAGAGCAACAGGGCTGATGCCAAAGTGCTACACAAGTGCAGAACATGCCCACAGAGTTGTATTTAGGTATAAAGTAAGAGTTAGGGACTGGGACAATGGAGTTTTTGGGTTGTGACTTCAGTGTTTCAATGATCTTGCTTCTTGCTGCATGTCTCATAGGTCTTAGAGTAAGGGATTAATTGGATACTGCTGGTGGCATTTCCCATTTTGATGGTGAGAAAGTGAATTCATAAATCCTCTGATGCCTGTAAAGTTTCAAATGAGTGAGTAGTAAAGCCAAGTGGTATAAGTCAATGTAAGAAGCTTTGGTCACTCCTTACTAAATCAAACGTTTCTTTGTTTCTTTACCCACCTGACACCAGTGGAAAGGTGCTAAGAGTTGTATGACACAGAAGTAAGTGAAGTCAAACAGGCTTTGCACCAGTCTTATGCAAGCTGGCATTTGCTAAGGCCTATGGAAAAAGTGTTGCAGCAGCTTAGAACAGCTTAGATAAGTTTAAGCTGTGTATGTAGAGAGATCTTTTCTATTTCTCCATAATACAGAATTCAGAGAACTGAAGGAGCGTGGATATGAAACCATAAAGCTTTGGGTAGACCAAAGCATCCAGGACTTAGATCTGTGAGACCGGGTGGCTTTGTCCACAGTGATAAATAATAAGCTATTGGGTTTGAGTTGATGAGATGTCTACAGAAACATGTTGGAGATACCAGAGCTTTACATCTAAACTGGAAAGGATAGACCTGGAAAAAAGCAGATGGTCTGAGGTGTCTGCTGAGTGCAAAGAGGGAAGAGAGGCAGTAGCGAGGGCAGAGCTCTGTGCAGTTTCTACAGGCTGCTGGGGATAGGGAGAAGGATCACGTCAAAGGTGCAGCAAGCAGAGCTGAGAGCTGAGGGGCAGCAGCCAATAAGGACATGATTTTTAGTGAAAGAGCCTGCTCAGTTTGGTTGAAAGCAATTAGCAGTTCAAGAAGAGGAGCAGCACCCACACCCAAGGGCTGTCTTGGCTGCTGGCATAGTTTGGAGCTCTGGAGGGAAGAAATTCCTACTGGTGACTTTAGATAATCCATTTGGTGAGCATGGCTCAGTGGTGCAGAAGATAGTATGGATTCAGTGGAGGTATTGGGAAGATTAGCTGTCCCCAGCAGTTCAAAGATGTCCAAAGCAGCCCCTTAGACCTCCCTGGCCTGTGAGGTCAAGCTTCAGCAGTGGAAAGGAGGCAGACCACAGCTATGATACAGCAGTACTGGGTTGATGCTTGATTCTTGATGGTGAGGAAGAGCTACCTCTAGTGGGATGTACAGTATCATTACAGTCAACTCTGCTTTTGCTAACTTAACTGGGTTTTTGAAACAGTCTTGTTACTGGGTTAGCCCATCTCGGCAGGATTTCCATTTAACTTTTAAGGGTGAACCTTTCTTGAAGTTTTCTTTCTCAGGAGCTCACCTAGAGACAGGTTATTTTATTCTGCCTTTTTTTTTCTTGGTAGCAGAAAGGTTATTGGAGCAGCCTGAATAGTGATTTTGTTTCCCTGCATATCCCAAATAACCACCAAAGTGGGTTTTACTAAAAGCGTTTAATTACATTGAGAAGGCTCCGGAGGCACCTTGTAGCGACCTTCCAATACCTGAAAGGGGCCTGTAAGAAAGCAGGGGAAGAACTGTTCACAAGGGTTTGTAGTGACAGGACAAGGGGAAATGGTTTTAAGCTAGAAAAGGGTAGATTTAGGTTGGACATGAGGAAAAAGTTCTTTAATATGAGGGTGGTTGATCACTGGAACAGGGTGCCCAGAGAGGTGGTGGAGGCCCCATCCCTGGAGACATTCAAGGTCAGGTTTGATGGGGCTCAGAGCAACCTGACCTAGTTAGAGATGTCCCTGCTTATTGTAGGGGGGGTGGACTAGATGAGCTTTAGAGGTCCCTTCCAACCCAATATGTTTTATGATTCTATGAGTTTAATAGGCTTATAGGCTTATAGGGAATTTAATAGATGTATAGGGAATGACTGTGACTGGCTGACTTATTTTATAAGTGGAGCCTAGTCTGAATTTTTTTCTCCCTCCAGTTCTTTCCATACATCCTTCTACTGGTCGCTATCCTGCTGTACCTGCCATGTTTGTTCTGGCGCTTCACTGCAGCACCTCACCTTTCTTCAGACTTGAAATTTATTATGGAAGAACTTGACAAAGCCTATAACAGGGCGATCAAAGCTGCTAATAGCATCCGTGGTGGAGACTTGGTTCCAGCTGTTAATGAGAACTTGACACAAAGGTAAGATGCTGGAGCTTGGCTTTCTGTGCTCTTTTCCTTAAGCTCTCAACAGATGTGACACCTGCACTCTCTTAGAATTTATCATAAAGGTTTGAATGGTGACCTGCCACACTTTTAAATTTGGTTAAAAAGAAGAAGATAACTGAAATAATTACTGGGGGCACTTGGAGATGGAACTTAGAGCTTTCTTTTTTTGAAGAAAACATTTGATGACCTCTTCAGATTACTAATTACCTGAGATGTCCTGATTTCCTTAGTTGTAGTAGTGTGTTAATTAGTTTTACTGCAGCATAAGAAAATGGGGATGGCTGCAGTCCTCAGTTCTCAATATTCTTGACAGTCATTTGCATGCTGTGAACAGAAGTCTTTTACTTATCATCTCCCGTCCTTTCAGATCTAGGTCTGCCAAGCTTCTGTTTAAAGAAAAAAATCCCACAATATAAAGCCAAACACCAAACCCAACAAAAGCAAACCTCTTCTTTCTGATCAAACTAGTGCTCTTTTCTAACCAGATCCAGTTTCTGCCTCATCCTAGGTCAGGGTACCTGTTTCTCTTTGCATGTGAGGGTACAGGCAATGCAATGGGGACTTAGGTCTATCTCTAAAATGTGGAGTTAGGTCTTGACAAGTAGAAAGTCTTCCAGTGTGCTATTATCGAACAAATGCTTGGGAAGTCTGCTTTTCCTTATGGATTTTCTTACTATACCTGCTTTGTACTGGAAAATTATTTTTTTTTGCTACAAGGGCAATCCTTTTTTTCCATTTCCCAGTATTTGAGCTCTTTTGTCTCTTAAGTGGCTTTTCTGTATTAGAGTGTCAATATTCTTCATTTATCTGTTGTTCTGGTGTTTTTTCCATTGACTTCAATAAAACTACCCTTGAATAACCCCAATAAGAAGGATTCCAATCTTATGTCTATTTTAGAGTACTAGATTTCTTAGAAATTTGAGGTAGGTGAAAACTGCATCATGTCATCTTTGTGATTTGGTTTGGGGTTTTTTCTCTCTCTTTCAGTTTGTGGGAAATATCTGAAAGCCACTTTAAATATCCAATTGTGGAGCAGTACCTGAAGACGAAGAAGAATTCCAGATGCTTAATAACTAAATACATTATCTGCCGTTTACTCACACTAGTAATTATTTTCATTGCGTGCCTCTACCTGGGCTACTACATTAGCCTCTCCTCTTTGAGTGATGAGTTTCTCTGCACTATAAAAACTGGGATCTTAAAAAATGACACAACAGTTCCAGAAGTAGTTCAGTGCAAGCTTATTGCTGTTGGTGTCTTCAAGGTACTCAGCTATATTAACCTGCTGGTCTATCTTCTAGTGATACCCCTGGTAGTGTATGCAATGTTTGTTCCATGGAGGTGGAATTCAGGTATTCTCAAAGTATATGAAATCCTGCCAACTTTTGATGTTCTGAAACTTAAGTCAAAGTGTTTTGATGACTTAAGCCTTTACCTCCTCTTTCTGGAGGAAAATGTGAATGAACTTAAATCATTTAAATGCCTCAAAGTGCTGGAGAGCATTGCAGTTTCTGAGAAGTTTGATGTCATGCAACTTTTGGTAAACCTTGGTACTATCAAGACAGATACCATAGATGGGAAGCCAGGGACAGCTGTGTTGGAGAAATCTGAAGAAACTCCTGAAGAAGAACTGGAAAAAAATTCAATGGAGCTAGAAGGTAAGGTGATCTGCTCTTTCTTTAAAAAGAAAAATCAGAGAAACACCACAAAAAGCACCACATCCAAACCTGCTGGTATAGAGAGATAAGGAATCCATTAACCCAAAAATTAATTAATGCAAAACAAAACAGGTTTCATCTAAATGTGTATTCCTACCAAAAACATTTTAATATGTACTACAAGAAAATGGACCTGCTTAGACCTTGCTCTGTTGTCTGCAATATAACTGCTATAACTTGATATACGTGCCGGAAAATTGTGATGCTGCAAGTCAGTGGCACAGGCTAGACTCTGAAGTGTCTGTTAGGTTGGTGGTCCTTGCTGACATCTCTGCTCTAGCCATAAGAGGCTTCAGCTGTCTAAACTTGAACTCCATAAGGCCACCTGCACAGTAGAAGAGCACTAGATTGGCCTGCAGTAAGTAGGTTGTGCTTGAAGAAGTTCCAGTGAGAAAGCTGGTGGTTTCAGGACATTTGTTTTTCAGGGAGTAGATCAAAAGAGTAATAACTGCTGCTTCTGCTTTTCATTCAGGCTTTGGCAGAAATCTTAGATGAATGTAAAAATAGATCTGATGATCAGAAATGCCACTGGTGGAGGAACAGAAAATGACAAAAGGCAGGAAGTGGGTCTGGGGCCAGTGAACATGCTCCTGTTCCTTATGCAGAGTGAAAGGAAGATTGAATGTAAAGTGATTTTTGACAGAATGGTCTGAGTTGATCTGGATTGGTGCAGTTGTTCTCTGAATATTCCCACCAGTTTGCAGGCATGACTGGCTCTGAGCAATTGCACTTATACGAAATGTAGCTTAGATTCTGTCTAAAAGATGTGGCGTATCTTAAATGTGATTCCAATTCCTCCTCAAGTGCAGAATCAGAGAGGTCAAATATCCAGAGAGAAGCATGAAGGGATGGAAGAGCTTTCTTCCTATTTGATGTGAGCATGACCACTGTTGTAGCTGTTCTCACAGAAACAGCAGGACACCCAGTGCCTACATTCTCTTGATGAAGTAGTTCAGACTCCATGGGCTGCCTCTTCTCTAAGTCCTCCACTCATGGAAGTGAAGATGCTTTAAAACATTTAGTAGCTGACCAGAGCAGGCGAGCACAATGCTGAGGGCAAGTTAAAGAACTGTTTCAATTGCATGAACTACATTTACTTTCACTTTATTAAACTGTGCTTAATAAAAACGAAGCAGCAGCACCCAGAGGGTAACTGTTCCTCTGCACGTTGTTCAAGCAGTTCTAGTAGGCTGAGGTTTGGAGAGCTCAACTTATACAGCAGGGGAATTCAGATCAAACAAGCAGAATTATTTTCAAACTACAAGCAGCACTTCTGACAGTCAGCTCTAGTACAGCAGTTCAGAGTGATTCTGACATAAAGAAGTTTTCCTCTTAAATGTATCCTTTTTTGAAATGACAGGAGATTTTAAGAACCCTAGGTGGAGATCTCTGCACAAGGAGCTGAAAAAACTAATAGAAAATCTGACTCATTTTTATCTTAAAGCAGAACTTTTGAGACTGTTTTTATCTCACAAAAACACTTCAAAGACTTGTTTTCCTCCAGTGCAAAAAAACCCTCATGCTTGAGCCTCTGTTAAAATGCATTGCAGAAAGAAGCTGCCATTTCATGGCCAGGTCCAGCTGGATGTAGCCCTCGCCTGCCTGAGTGCAGCTGCAGACTTCACCACCCGTCAGTACAGCTTCACCCATGGCTCATTGTCTTTTCTGCGGTCACTAATGACATCAGCATGTTTTAATTAGTAACTGTGTTAACAAACCAGTGGTAGATGCTGACTCTGGACTGTAAGGGCAGGAGAGGCTTCAGGGCATCCTGCTGCTGGGTGCTGCATCTGGGCAGTGTCAGGGCAGCTGGAGGCTGCTCAGCAGCTCCAGCACAGCACAGGACAGCCAGTCTTGCACCACTGCCTTGGTGGCAGAAGAAACTGTTCCTTTGTCAATGAGAATACGTTGAGTGGTTTGATGGCCCTTTCACTTCTAAAGCTTTACTTTCTCTTTAGTTTTGACAGACCATGATGCAAGTGGCAATGTGAGTCCGAGAGAAGATAAAAAACTTCGCCAAAGACTCATAGATTCGTCATGCTGATGCTTCCCTGCTGCAGCAGGCAGGAGCTTCATACTGCAGGAGGGCTTCTCCTCCACCTTCACTGCGCTCAATGCAAGGTGCTGCTCTTTGAATGCAACTGTCTCAATAGCCTGACAATTCCTCAGAGGCAAAGCTGGTTTACAGACTACTTGTATAATTATCAGCAGTTGTGTACCTGAAAAAGCATGTTGTAGACTTTGATTATTTATTTTAAAAAACAAACAACACAGAAGGAACAACAAGACCAAAAATTTCTATCATGAGTCACAAGTGACATGCACTGAATGCAGGGAAGAGCTATCACTGCACTGCACAGGAGTGGGAACCATAACCCTCCAGGTAACAAAAACAAGATGGCCACATTGCTTGCTGAAGTGTTGCTCTGCTGGGAGCAACAATCTCAGTTCTGGGGTTTAAGTAAGGCATCTTGAGGCTATTTTCCCTGGAAAAGGGGTTGGTTTTGTTTGGGTTTTTTTTAATAAGTCTGTTTTATCTGTGCCAGGTGGTGGCTGGCCACTGGTATTGTCTGTGTCTTCACAGGAAAAATAGAGGCTGCTCTGTCCAACCTGAGATGGTCCAGCCATAGATGGCTTGGTTATCCATCTCAACATTGATATCTGGGATTAATTACTTGGCACTGATGAAAAAGAAAGTACAAAGGCTTAGTATCAGGGGTTACTGTAAATGTTAGGGATTTGAATTCTCTATGTATTCATAAATTAATAATGTCTTAACACTTTTTCTTTTACAAAATGTAATAATGTGTAAGCTAAATATTAGTTTAATTTCTATTTCTCAGTTGTTTTGGTCTTAATGACTAACAAATCCACCTTGGAGTTTGGACTGAAGGTCAGTGAAGTTGGTTTCATTTTTGTGATGATTTGTAGAAGTTGTTTTCTAATGTTTGTACATGTGGAATTTGTTTCAACATGTTTGCAATATCAAACACAATATTAATTATGCTGTTTTCCAAACGCCACTTGAGAAGACAGTCTCACTTGTACTGCAGGAGCGCCTGAGTGCCTCAGCAGAGCCAAGCACCCCACAGGCAAAGTGAGGTAGATGTAAATATAATGAAGGGTTATTCTCTCCACACACCCTGTGACTTAATTTTAATTAAAAATAAGATGCTGAAGTGTATTGGAACAGACAAAAGAAGGAGAAGATTTGGTAAATTGGAAAACTGTCCTGGTTTGTTACTGGACTGTTTTAGGAGTGTGGCATTCAGGATTGATGTTGCCCCCCCTGCCCAGGACCTCTACCTTCAATGAACATTAAAATGACCTTTATTTTGGATTTTAAATACAAGGTGAGGTGGGTGGAGGGTTAAGCATGGCATCAGCAGCGTGTATCTTTCGCAAATGTTATACGCTCACTTGTTTTTCCATATTGTCCATCTCATGGAAATGTTTTGCCTGTCACCTCTTCAAGCTGTCTTTTTAGACAAAGTAGAGCCTCTTTTATAGCTAGGTAGGACTTCCATTTTCTGGTTCCTCTGTGTCACCTGCTGTTGTGTTCTTGACTGTTAGCATTCTCTGTATGGCTGAGGATGAAGGGGAAAAAGAAGTAATTGGTGTTACCATCTTCACACAGAGCTGTTTACATGCTGAAGCAGATTTCAAAGAGATAGTGCACCTACTTGAATTTGGCAGCTGATATTAAATGGGTGGATCCCAAAGTGCTGCCATACTATATTTTGGGCTAGTACTACAAGAACTCTTCAGTTATTATATGGCTTTCAGCTAAGACAAGCCTTATTCAAAACAAACTCTTTAAAGCCATAATATGGTGCTACCTCTGCATAGGACAGTAGCAGAACTGCAGTCCTAATGTCTGTTGCATTTACAGCAAGAAACAGGACCTGTGTTGGCTACTGATGGTCCAGACTGCTCCATTTTACTGCCATACTTCTCTCAGCAAACCTGCAACCCCTCTGACTTTTTCTAGATTGTCTCTGTCTGGCTTTGCTGATGTATTGCTGATGGTCTTTTGTATGTGGGTAGTGCAGATAAACATTGTGTATAGTGTGTTTTAAACAAGAAGCTATAGTGCAATACTAAGATTTTGTGATGTTGATGTATTTGAACTGTTTAATGTAAGCAGAGTACTCAGTCTTTAAAACTCAAAACTCCTGACAGAAACATGTTCATGTTTCATGTTGGATATGAACCTAACTTTTTACTAATTCCCCTTTTGTATTTAAAAATATGACTTGCTGCAGTGAATCTCTTGTTATCTTCTAAAGTATTCAATAAAATATGTATCAATTCTTCTTGGTTATTTAAAAAAAGTTTTATGAACTACAGCGGCCCAAGTGACTGAAGGTTCCAGGAAGAGTTGCATGTTGCCATCTGAAAACCCGTAGTGCAATACATGTGGTCT
The DNA here is from genome assembly GCA_013401335.1 of Brachypteracias leptosomus. Classification (NCBI taxonomy): domain Eukaryota; kingdom Metazoa; phylum Chordata; class Aves; order Coraciiformes; family Brachypteraciidae; genus Brachypteracias; species Brachypteracias leptosomus. The sequence continues at coordinate 20,034 of VYZX01005868.1, read as the reverse complement.
TATGCTAAATCCTAAGCAAACTTTTTGGACAGTAGTCATAATTATATTCTTTTAATTTTTGTTCTCATAAGATTGTCAGAACAACATGAATTGATTCAAAATCTATTTAACCTTTAAAAACTGTTGAGAAAACATCAGCACATGATAGCCTGTCTGTTGTGAGTTGCTGTCTAAAAATTGGCCACAGCCTCAGTACATTTTAGCTTTTCAGCTCAATCTTTCTGTGTTAAGATGTGTTTCTGCAACTGCCCACCTCAGTTCTAGTTACATTTTCGTGGCTCTGCTCATTCAAAAGATGGGCTAAATTCTGATTTAGATCTTAACGACAGAAAGCCATCTTCAGTGTCTTCGTCACTACATCCTTTCTAGAAATAGCTACGTCTGTCTTTAATTCTGTGATTTTTTAATACCCCAGAAATTAAAATGGTAATATTGAGATTCAGGTTTGATCTGTGCCACACTTTGCTCTTCGTCACTTGGATGTTCATAGTCCTTCAAATGCAGGAGAGTTGCAGCTAGCTTCCCTGCACGCTCTTTGTCTTACAGCACCATTCAATAGATCTTAGCTCCCTTAAGAGATTTAAAACTTGTGATATAAACCGCATTACACAGAGAGAGTAAATGTATTTATTCCAGTAGAAGATGGTGTGCCTCTAAAAGCGGTTGTACCCCACTGCTCTTCCTCCTCTGGATGTTGTCAGTTACTGCCAGAATAATGAGTGTATTTTAGGTCCATGTTTTGTTTCTCTTACTGGGAGCAGTGGGTGGTATTTTAGTAGGAGTTTTGATGACAAGTTTGTGGCCCAAGCCTGGAACCCCATTTAATGAGCTTATGAGCAAAAGATGTCCTAGATGCACTTAGTGAATGTGAAGATATAAATCAGGTTATCAGTGGCTTTTGAAGATGGAGGAGATAAGAAGGATTTAATCCCCATCTCCTCCACCACCCCTGTACTGTCTAGGGTGGCTTCTGCCTGTCTGAGTTAAAACTTTCCAAGAAGGAAGTCACTTGGTGTAAATCTTTATTTTTCAGTATCATGTTGGATTCGGCAGCTGATGTTAAATGAGTGGATCCCAAAGTGCTGCCATACTATATTTTGGGCTAGTACTACAAGAACTCTTCAGTTATTATATGGCTTTCAGCTAAGACAAGCCTTATTTAAAAGAAAGTCTTTAAGGCCATAGTATGATGCTACCTCTGCATAGGACAGTAGCACAACTGCAGTCCTAATGTCTGTTGTATTACCAGCAAGAAACAGGACCTGTATTTTTCCTATCATGTAGCTGACAGGAATAATCAAAATTATACTATTGCATCCTGTGAACTAATGAGTCATCTAGTCTTTTCATGGCTGTATCAACGAGACTTCCTCAGCAGTGTGCACAAGCCATGGGAAGCTCATTGTTCATTATTTGTCTTCACTGAGTTCCCATTAAGAAATGTAAGCTGATTTTATGTTGCTGGGTACTGCTCTGGTTTTTAAATCACCTGAAGGGAAAATGGCATCGAAACCTCACACAGCCACCCGCTCTAGAAGGGACAGCTGTAAAGCCAGGAGAGATGTAGGTGTAGATCAGCACCATCGCCTCGTCCGTGGGCTGGGTGTGGATGGGGGCACCAGCAGAAGCTTGGAGGTGTGTGCAGGAGTGCAAGAAGGCTGTGGTCTGGGATCACAGGAGGATCCTGAGCTGATCACCGGTCTGCTCTATTTATATCCCCATGACAAAAGGAATGCACAGTGTTAATACTTGCTCAGAAATGTGGAACTGGTCTTTTTGGTGACTACGTAAGCTGGCTGTGTGGCCCAAAATGATAGGAGGGGACTAAGGAAAGGATTAGAGAAGTCGTTCAGATGCCTTATCCCATACTAACTGCTCTTGACTCATATTGCGTACAATTCTTGACCTTTCACATTGATATGATTGCTTCCCTGACCAACTTCAATCAAACTCCACAGGCATCAAAATCTGAATTGTCCAAATTGTTGTAAAGGATTGTATTACTTACAATTTATCTTGATCCAAAGGAATGGTATATCATGTATCCTTCTAATAATGATGTTAAAGAAACCTCTATGCACTATGCATAGAGAGCTGTCTCCAGAGAATGGCTTCTGCTATCATGGAAACACAGTACATTCTAATGTACTGAAGGGAATTAGGGATGCTTGGACTTTATATACACCAAAAGGATTTTGCTGACTGGCCTTTCAGGGCTTTTTTCTGCACCTAGGCTTCTAATGTAGACTTGCTTTCAAAGGCTCCCAGGAGCAGCCTTGTTTCTAACCTGTGGAGCAAAGCAATTACTGTATTTTTGAAAGCAGGTGAAGTATTCTGTCTGTCTGTCTTAAGGAAATTTGTAATTCTGCTTTTAATGGAGTTTAGGCTGTATTCACCTCAACGAGTGGTTGTCATCACTACACAGGTGTTTTCCTGCTGCTGTGACATTGCTCTGAGAGCTGGATTGTTGCAAACAGAAAAAGAGCAGATGAAACAAGTCAGTAGTAAGTACTCCCAGTGTCTGTGTTGTGCTTAAGACTGTGCTGCTCCACTGAGGCTTATATTGAGGTCCCTGGTGTTTACTCCTGGAATAAGAGTAAAACAACATGCTGGGAGGAGTACAAGGTAATCTTTGCAACATCTATGAAGTGAGGCAAGGAATTAGACTCTTATTCAGGAGTACTCTTTGTACTTGGAGGTTTGAAAAACTCTAGGGTTTGTGTTTTTTTTTCTGGTGGTACCCAGAAGATGAGGAAACAAAACAGCATCAGTTTCTGCTAAGTACCAAGAAACATTACAGAAGGGACCTGGTAGACATACCACCACAACCACTTCTTGGCTTGTGAAAAAATTTTTTTAAATGATCTGTCTGAAGATTTTATGCAACCTGTTTTTGTCAGTGGCCAGCTCAGAAGATGGAGCTTTTGTGGTGGCAGTATGTCCTAGATGTGTGCAATTAGCAAAAGCCTTGGCCTAATACAGACCAAAATGTGGAGATGCTATTGTTCAGAAGTGCAGCCAGCAGGAAGTAAACATCTGCAATAAAATCAAGCCCAACAACACTCCTTTGGAACCTCTCATTCACCACTGAAGGCCCATTTTCCCGTGTGCCCAGCATAGTCTTGCAGAGCAATATGCCCTTAACTGAGCCGTTTCCAGATGCAGCATGACTCTCAGATAGAAACTGATAGAACAACCAATAGTACTTACAGCCCATGTTCCAGCAAACGGGCCTTACAGAAGACATCGTAAGAACAGTCAGCATGAAAACCCACCTATCCTGGTATCTTGTCTTTCAGAGTAGCTACCTAGGGGGCAATAGTAGGTAAAGGTCAAGCAGTAGTAGCAAATGGCTAAGCAAGTGGCCATGCTTCCTCAGCATAGTGTCACCAGAAAGGACTTCCTGAAACGGAGGCTATTATTAAACCTTTATATATGACAACTGCTGGCAGATTTTACTTCCAGAAATTTCTTCAGCTGCTTTTGGAACCCACAAAAACTTTAAACACCCATAATTCCTAACTGCAAGAAGCTCCACAGCTTGATTAAAAGCCATGCAAAGAGTTGTCTCCTTTGGTGCTTTCAGACTACAAGTTAACATGTTGATGACCTGAACTAAAATTCCTCAACTCCAACATCTACCTAATCAAACCGGTAGCACCAAGAAAATAGCTGAGATGGCCTTTCCTCATGCTTTAGTGTCTCAAAACACACTACTAAGATGCCTACAGATAGTTTCCACCAGCAAGAGTGTTTCACACCTTTACCAAGCCAAATCAACACTCATTGACTAGCTCAGATGTTCCCAGCTGAAAAATGGACTGGGTTATTTCTTTGTGGGGGTTTAGTTATAACTACCTCCCTGGTAGAACTCCCTCAGCAGAAGTTTCTAAGAATTCAAAATCAGTATTTCTGTAGTAGGGTTAATAATTTTAATGTAATTTTATGGAAATTCCACCTGTTCCAAAAGACTGTTAAATTAAACCAGAAATTTAAAAAAGGTTTGTACTTCATTCTGGCCAGCAGGGAAATATGGTCAGAAATCAGACCCTTTCAGTGCTCTTTTAGCTTGAAGCCCTGTGAATGCTCACATTGTATTGACAGCCTTCTCCAAAAACAGATAGTATGGATTTCATTATAATTGGAGAAGGACTCTGTTTCATTAGTAGCTCTATTTTAATTCATTAAATCTTTGGGGCTCCTCAAAACAGACAGTATGTGTATGGACACCAGCTACCAAAGAGCACCACTAGATATGTCTAAGTCTGAATGTGAACCAGCAGAAATTTAGGATTTAGATGTAGAAAAGCATAGGAATGTTTAGTATTTTTAGGGGTTTTTTTCAAACCTTTTCAGTCTTCAGATCACCTTGGAAAGAAATTCCTATTGAAAAAGCAGTTCATTACAGAGAATACCAGTTTGGAGACATAGGGATGGGATTTAGAAAGTAGCAACTTGTATCCAAGTGTGATGGGGTTTGAGGGCATTGCAGACGATGTGCCCAAAATTCTGTACTAGAATTTTGCGGATGTGATTCTGTAGTCTACATAATGCTTGTTAGGGCAGATTTGCTGCCACACTTTCGAAGAGGGAGAGCTGTAGATAGCAATAACTCCTGTATGCTTGAGAGTTAAAAAGGAGGGAGATGAAGAAATTGCACGGCTTTTCAGACTGTCTGAGTCTGTACACAGCAGACATAGCCAGAACATTGAATGAAGAACTCACCTCTTCAGGAAACAACCTAAATAAAATCAGTGGGTGGAGAGGCACAGAAACATAGGCAGTACATATTGCCAAACACGGCCCTAGGAAGTGCTTCCCACAAGTGTTATGTCTTTTCATACCAGCATTGCTTCGCTTCTTCTTTTTATATGTGTCTGTAAAGCCCTTACCTGCCTTTGACTGCAGGTCTGTGACACTTATTCTCACTGGATTTTAAGGTACTTTCCAAAGGCTACCCAAGTAACATGATCCTCTCTTTTCTTGATGGAGAAAGAAGAGTTGAAGTGACTGACTCAGAAGTAAGTTTAACCAAGGGAAGAGCTGTGCCTCTGGGTGTCTCTTCCTGTGATCTGCAATGTTTTTAGTACAGTACACTAGTCAGATAAGGGAGGACAGTCAAAATCAATGAAAGCTCCTGTGTTTTATTTCAGGGGAAAGGAAAACACTGTTACTCCTGCATATTTGGTCTTTCTGTACACTAAAAAGAAAGACCACATTTTTAAGATACTTTTCTGTCATTCTGTGCTTATGAATTTGGCTGTTCTTGAGGTCTGGACCATTCCAAAGTTCACAGTGTTCTGATGTACTCTTGCAATGTTTACATGGACCCAGACAACTTCCACCTTTCAGAAGACACTAGGTGAGGAAATTACAAGTTCCATAGGAAAATGATCATGGGATTTGATTAACATGCTGATGGATTCAGTCCTTTATCACCCTTTTGTGACATGTCCCTATTGCATCCAGCAGCTCAGAGAGCAGCACTGCTCTCAGCCTGGCACACTGGCTTCCTGCACACCTTCGTTTGCAAAACAATCCCTAATCCACTGAAGGCAGTGGAGCTACTCTCTGAATAAAATAATGCTCTAAGGCAAACGACAGACTCTGTTTCAGTGGAAAAGTCAGTGGGTTAGTTTAGTAAAGGCAGAGTCTGTGTCATGGAAGGAGGGGCAGAATCAGAGCTGTCTATCTGGAGTAAAATTTTCCAGAAATCTTTTCTTTGAACAATACTTTGTACAGCCCACCTTAGAGCAGCACAAAAGAAAACTGAAACAGAAAGCTGTCTGTTAGGGAAAATTTGCACTTTGTGGGTTTCTGTCCTGCAAGCTGGAAGCTTGGAAGCTCTGGAAGAGTGTTGCAAAAGAATAGAGACCTCCCATCTTGTATTTCAAGGTGTCCCCAAAAGTTTAATTTCATTTCTTTGGTTACAAAAACTAGGAAAACTTTGTACTTCCCATTCTGACCCTGCCCTTTTATGAGGATTGACATGCAGCAGGACTTGCCAGCTCAGAAAAATAGCCCTTGTAGTACTTGGCAAGTATTGACAAGTAACCTGCTGAATAGAGACTTGGGTGATGAAAGTGCCGACCTCCAGAGTTATGTACCTTGTTCCTGGCTTGCTCCCAGGTCCAATGCCTATCTGAGCCCTTTCTAGGTCCTACATCTGTCCCCTCAGTCTCACACCATGTTCTCCATGCAGCTAAGGAGAAGCATCTGAGAGGTGATGGTCATCCCTGTGCATGGCTGGGGCTGTTTCTCTGCAAAGAACAGCTCTTTGTCCCTGCACTCCCAGGCTGGGCAAGGGAGCAGGTTTCTGGTGGTACAGATCAGGACTCCCATTGCTCACTGCAGTATTCAAACACCCCTCAAGAGTTTAATAAAAAAAGAACGGCGATTTTCCTTCCCTCCATGGTTCTTTCTGAGGCTTTTCTCAGTCAAACCCCACTCTGAAGCTTTGACAGGATAAAAACCAGCCAGAGCACCAGAAGTGGCCTGAGGCTACCGTCACAGGCTTTAGAAAGCTAATCCTCATTTTGCTAGAAAACAAACCCCACAATCTGCTTTGAGGAGCTCAGGAATGTAATAAATATCAAGCCAACAAAGTCCCTTTTCTTTGTCTCCTCTGGCTATGAAAAAATATAGTAGGTAGGAGCACAGATGTAGTAACCTGCAGTGAAGTGAGATGACCCCTTCCTTGGTGTCCTGGCTTTCTTTAGCACTCTGCAGGTGGAATCTGAAGATGACCACCTGTCTGAGACTGAGATTCAGGAGAGATCACCTCAATTCTTGCCATATTCTCTTTGGTCTTTTCCATAGAAGTGTCTTCTCTGAAGCCAAATTATCCACATCTGTGCCTGCTTTTGACACAATTCTTAGATGAACTTTACAAAGATAACTGAAACAGGAGTTAGGTCATGCTGTTCACTCACAGCATCAAAGAAAATCTCAGTGTACAGGCTGATGTCTTTAAAAGTGGATCTAATGAGCTCCTTCAGCTCCTCTGGCATTTTTGCCAGTGTTGCCATATTGTTACCCACAATTTCTTGTGGGAAGAGAGCTCACTTACCCAGAAAAGCAGAGGAAGTAGATGGAGGTCTCACTTTCTTAGGAAACCAGGCTTAATCGAATCTCAGCACTGTCTCAGGCCTCCATGCTTATCTGTTTTCTTGCCTGAAAGATGCAGAAAGGTTTAAACCTCCTCTTCACCCATATGCATCCATCTAGGTCCCTTCAGGTCAACTGCTTTTTCAGAAGTTCCCACAGGTCTTTGATATCTGATGACACAGAGGCCCATATAGCCACAGGGTATTCAGGGGAACACCTCATCTTAGTCGTTTGAGAAGTGTGTTGGATCTCCTCATGTTGACGCAAGACCCAGGAGAGCTGGTCAAAGACTTCATTGCTTTTGAAGGAAGTTCATCACAACTGTCATGGCCATAGCAGTCTGTTTGAGCTGCTCAGACTGAAGTTCCTTTGTCATACACAGCATCCTTTAGAGACAAGTTCCTGAAAAGAGAGATTTCCCTCCTTCCTCTGGAGGAAATGTCTTTCTCTAAGAGCGGGAGCATATCTCTCTGCTTCCTCTCCTCCATCAAGGCTCATTGCAGAAGACTGAGTGGTAGATGGCCACTGATGTTCTTCCAGACCACAGCTCAAGCTTCAAACATAGTCTCCATGTTGTCAAGACTGTTCAGAGCAGTGAATGATGAGGCAGCCATGATCTCATAGCCCTTTAATTCAGCACTGAGCACTACAGGGGACAGGGAAGAGAACCTTCTCCTGGTTCTTAGAGAGTGTAACAGCAAAGCAAGAGATGGAGGTTGCTGACCATTGCTGGTAGCAAGTTTGCTGAAGGCAATGAAGACAAAGTCTTCAGAGATTTCCTCGGGGGCTTCATATGACCTTGCAGGTCATAAATGACATGTTTGAAGTGACAGTAGGCCAGAGACAGCAGGATGTCACTAGAAGCTCATCTTAATTCTTCTACTACAACCTAAAAAGAACCATGAAAGAAAACAATTAACAGGAGAAAGCCTGATGCAGCAGGTCAGGTGGAACTAGCCATCAGTGAATGCTTGATTTCAGCTCTTCATCCTCATGTCTGAGGTAACAGCAAGACAAATCTCATCTCTCCTGAGAGACCCACCACTTACAAATACTCCCTGATCTGTTTAGCTGTCACCACTTTGACCCTGCAGTGACGGCAAGCAATTCAGTAGTCATCTAATTGCCAGTTAATTTGCCTCATTTGTGTTTCTGTGATAATCTCTTCTAAGGAGGTTCAAGCAACAAGCCCTCTCTAGAGGAGAGGTCAGCTGGGACATTTGATGCAGCAGGGACTGACAGTTTACAGGAGGGTGAAAAAAAAAAGGGAATGTAATGCAATTGTCTGTCATTTAGGGGCAACTGAAATTTATTCCCCCTGCATGGGCCTTGAGTGCCCTTTGAGAAGGACTTGTTCACTGCAGAAACCTTGACCCTGCTTGGCCCAGTTGCAGCAAAAGTCTTAGGCTCATTCTGCACATGCTCAAGAACTGTGCAGGATACGTCCTTTTCTTTGAGGAGGAAGGTCCACTGAGGAAGAATTACAGCAGGATCTGGAAGCCACTATTGGCACTTCATACTGGAGAGAAACCTTTGAAGACATTTTGTATTTTGCAAAATAACCACCCTGAAACAGGGCTTTTTTCGTTCAAAGAAGACAAGGTCACCTGCACTGTTCTCATGGCCCTTGGGGTTATTATTAAGCTGCTAATACAAGCAGTCTCTGCAGGTAGATGACAACCATTTGGAGAACAACAAAGGAGACCAGGAGATATTCTGGCATATTTCTATTTGAAAGGCTCAAATTGTTCTACCCATTACTTTGAAGATGAAATTTGATATCTACTCGGGAATGGGCTTTGTGAAGGGCTGTGGTTTTAACCCTTTGAAAAAGATTATACTTTTCTTGTGCACCAGAAAGTCAGGGAAGCAGATGAAGAAATTCTGAGGGGAAAAAACAGCCTTCACTGGATTAGGGCAAAATGACTGCAATAAAGAGTCAGAGGAATGGAGAATTGGCCTAGAATGAGGAGCCAAGACTTGGGAGAAAGCAATGCTTATAGAAGAAGATGGAAAAGGTGTGACCCCTTCCAAATACTGGGAGAGTCCTAAGCCTCATCACTTCTCTACTGTTATCAAACATACAAATGCACAGGCAAAACTTCTCATTTTAGCCCTGTTTGTTAACTACGTAGGAAAAATGCCATACTGCCACTGTTTCTAGATAGATGGATTAGGAGAGGTGGTTATAATATATCAATGTTTCCAGCCTTTCTGAAAACATATCTAAGCATCAATTAAATGACACACAAAAAGATTTTTACTTGTTTCTCTGCATGTTTTTGAACGATGTCGTTCTCAGACTCTTGGTTCCAGGCATCCTGAATACAAGATGTGTTTGCTCTTCTGTCTCTCTCAGTTCCCATTTTATAAAGTAGGGGTGATAACGCCACTTCATCAAATAGGGGTATTCTAAAACAATGTTAAATGTCAGAATATACAAATGTCTCCTTGATGTCATTGAGTGCTACAAAAAGCACTCTGAAGAAAGTGCTCTGAAGAAATTAATTCCCTATTCAGAGCAGGGTTTGGAAAGGATGCCTGCCCATAGTCAATAGAGAGGAGAAAGAAAATATTAAATAACACTGTCCTCCTGTAAACCAGATAAGGCAGGGCATAATGAAAACTAACAAAATAACTGAAAATTGTGCCATTCATGTACAAAATGGGAAGCAAAATTAAGAGTGAAATGGTAGTTTCACTTGTAATATTACTGTTCTTTTACAAGCTGTGTTTATTATAGTGTTATACAACATCGACTTTCCATCAGTATCAGAGAAGTATTGACTCCTGAGAAACATAATGAAAGAAATGTTGATTTTTCTAAGCATGTGTTAAAGTGATGGGGACCCATAGCAGAGCATGAGATTTCAAGTAAGCTACAGTTGCCTAAAACATACTTGAATTTGAAACAGATAAAAGTTCCTGTATGGAAATTCTCCAAAAGTTTTAATCCATGAGGTTTTTCTCAAAATACATCAGCATGTTGTAAGCCAAGCCAGTTTTTGTATATGTTTCATAAGTGAATTAAAATGCCCCTCTGTTTTTAAAATTCCACATATTTAGACAACTAAGACCTTTTTTTCAACTATGTAAAAACAGGAAACAGGAGATTGAAGGTGACTTTTTCTTTTATGTGATATTTTTCTGAAATTAGTCCAGAGATCTCCAAGGCTGACAAGTCTGGAGATACATGGATGCAGGTTCATGATAATTTTTTGAGGAATATCCTATTTGATTATTTTACTCTACAGGTAGCACAAGATCAACCAGCCAGCAAGGGCTATGGTATGCTGGACACACAGGCGCAGATGCACAGAAAAGCAAATAAAATGTTATGAAGCCAGTAAGACTAACATTTTACTGATTTTATTTTCACTGTGTTTTTTTACTACCCACATATGCTTTCTCCAGCTTGCCTGTCTGAGGATTAATCCACATATTGTGAAGAATTAAGGCACTTGCTACCAGCTGCACCACACAAAGTTGTGGGTCCAGAGGAGGTTGACATTGCGTATGTGTTACTGGTGGTGAGGAGAGCCCTTCCCACACAGGCTGGCTCTCCTGCAGGAGGGTTGCCCTGGAAGTCATGGTGCTGAGGGTCATCAAAGTGGAGAAATTGTCTGGAAGCAAAGAAAAGGGCTTGGTGCAGACTATTCAAAACAATATCTCAGTCCTTCAGATTTGCTTTCCTTCCTGCAACTGGATGCTTCTGGGGGGCACTGGTCTGCTCTAGGAGTGAATGCTGCATAGAATAATGTGGTGAAACCTGAAACTCTACCTGTGGTTCCTCCAGGAACATTTGCAACATCATGGTTTTCACATGGCAGGTAAAATCCTGGCATTTGTTTAACTATTATTTCCAAAGGGATTTCTTGAAGTGTTTGGAGGATTGTTATCCTCGCACACAAATGGTTTCCTTATTGTTTTGTCATTGCTCTGTGAAGTGACTAACACTTAGTCACCTCTCAGGAGGCTACCTGGTTTGGCAAGTGTGCAGCCCATAGAGTTATTTGATCTAGCTAGTAAAACAATAAGGTACCAAGACTGTAACATCTGGAAATGCAATTGCTGGTGGTAAAGCAGCAATTTTTTCTCATAAGAGAATATTCGATTCAATATACTAAATTACTGGTGTAATTTTAAAAAGTAATTACTCTATTAAGCACTAAAAAAGTATATTTTTGAAATGACACAATGTAATGAAAAAAAAATCTATTATGGCTTATAACATTAAATATTCACACTTTCATTTGCTTCAAAACATTTTCATGTTATCAAGCCTCCCCTGAAGGACTGTGACACAGAACTTGCATTATAAGACCAAATCTATGTTGGTTTAGGTAGTAAAATTTGCATCCTCTCTTTTGGTTTTTCAGATTTTTGGATGTGAGTTGCCTCCCTTGTTTACAAACATACATACACCATACATACTCCAACATACACCATTGAGTGTTGCACCTTCAGACCCCGATGGCATGCTTTGAGGACATCTGATACATGTCCTTAACTCCATATTATTAAAAACTATTCTGGTAGTATCTGGCAAACCAGTCACATTATAGTGCTTTCAACTAAAAACCAAACCAAAAAATATAATTGTTTCTTAGTATCCCTATATGCCTGTGACCCTAGGGGCTCAGGGTCAAGGACTGTATACCATGACATAGCTGGTCTGCTCTAGGTGGGGTTAGCTCCTACACACTGTAGAAACAAATCAGTTGACACCTTAGAGCCAGAAGTCATTTGTAGACCATCAGTTATTTAGTTGGATAGGCACACTTGTCTCGTCCTAAAAAGCTCTGCCTGCCAGATACAGCCTGTAGAGAAAGGACACGTAAGATGTGGCTGAGAAACTGACCTGAAGGAGGTGGAAATCTCCATGCATTTTCTTTTTAGATAAAGGCAACTTTTCTTCTGGTCAGGACATTGCAGACATAAATCCAACCATTGATTCATCCCTGTCTCTCTGAGTATTATTAAGAGTCTTTGAGCCTAGGGCAAGAGATGGGAGGTTTAACCCATCTGTGACTCTCAGAAATCCCTTCAAGTCTGCAAACCAGAAGACTGGCTGTGGAGGACACGGTTCCCGGAAGAAGAAAGGATGGGCCAAAGAATTTCCCTGTTTCCATTTCCCTAATGCCAGCCCAAACCTGCTCTCCAGCCCACCTTGTTGTCTCCAGGAAGGAGCAGGGGCTGTCCTTCTGCTGGGCTGTGCAGGGTGAGGAAAGTGGAGAAGAATCTCATCCTCATCCCCCTTCTGTGGTATAAGGAAGACCAGAAAATAAAAATCAAGCTACCCAGTCATGACATACCAGACACAGATGCTGTGGAAAGATAGGAGCTCTCTCAGCCAAGCCTCCAAGAGCTGTTACATCATGTGGGTGCCTCCATGGGTGCAGACTGTGACAGCCTGGTGGCCTCAATGCAAGGTTGGCAGACTGTGTCAGCAGCAGGGCTGGCTGTGCTCTCTCACCAGTACTCAAGAGATTTATGGACAAGACAGTGAATAATAGTCAGCCTCCTGGGAAACTGCTGTTCTAAAGCTCTGTCTGTATGTCCACATACGGTTTTCTAGGTCAGTCTATTTAGACGAATAAGACATCCCTGAAGCTCTTGAAATGCTTTCCCACTACCTGACACTTTATAGTAGCTGTTCATTGATTCTTTTTAAGTCCATGAAAGTCTAGCTATGGTGCAAATATCTGGCCATGACGCTGTGATGGCTGCATGTGCAGCACACAAATACAGAAAACAGCTGAAACCCAGCTGGGAAGTTCACCCATGGGTCATGACTCAGCACTGTGCAGACATATCTACTCAGGTCCAAGAGCTGTATAGCTTCCTCTAACTGTTGCTGAGCTCAGCCTGAACTCTGAGCTCTGCAGCTTCACTGCACAGGTGTAATCTGCATCTTGGAACAAGCTGGGGAGTCTCTGCTTTCACAGAGCAGACAAGTCCATAACTGGCAAAGATGTTGGGGTATTGTATTGCGGTCCATTAATGACTTCTATGCAGGACATAGCCAGACTGTTTTAAGTGTGACCTACCCAAAATACACCAAAAAACATCTTGAAGTCTCATGTTCACTATGCAAATGTTTAAGACAACTGAATGATGGGGGTGAGTGACTGCTCTCTCTTTGTGGTACCAAAATGTAGAAGATGGTATCAACCCTTGTTTAGTGCTTTGATCTCCAGAGATAAAAATCATGTTTATATTAGCTAGTAGTGGCAAGTTAAATAGATTCATTAAGGAAATTAGGAGGAGGTTTATATTTGTCAGAAAACTGATTACGAAATCTCTGGAACCTCCCAGTACTTTTCCCATAAGAGCAGTGGAAGCAAAGATAGTTTGTAGATGGTCCTAGATACCCTTGGAAAATGCCTGTGAGGCAATAGCATTAACGTTCCTGAAAATACAGGAAATTGTTGTATTTTTAGCAGCCCTCTTCCCATCCCCATCAACTGAGAGGAGAATGTATTCACCCCATGCTAACAGGAGAAGGGCTGGGCTGCCCTGTAGGCAGAGACAATATAAACCAAAGCTGAGGTTCATTTCCTCTGTGCAGGAGAAATTTGTCATCTATGCCTTGGTTGATGATCTCCAAATGCTTCAAGGAGTCATGGCTTCCTTTGATGTATTATAGCAAGAGGCTTTGTGCTACACGCTGTCAGTTCTACCTGTACTCTATGAAATACCCCTCTAATGGGTGCAGCTGCAATGCTTCAGCTATTTGTTGCTTTCCATTGGATGAGAGAGTCTCTGACTTGACTTGCTGCTAATTATGGCAGGCATATCAAAGCACGTGTGAAGAAACATCCTTCCATTTATCTCCACTAAGGTTCTTGCCATATTTTTGGCTGAAACAGAAACTTCTCTATCACAAAATACCCCATATAGTGGAATAAAGAAAGTAGTGGATTTTTCCTTCTGAGCACCCCAATGTCTGATGGCAGTGGCAGTTAGTGCTCTACTGCTGAATGCTTTGAAACTGGCACAGAACTGGCCTGCTTCCCATGAGACTAATGCTACTGCATGTTAAATACTATGATGAAGTGTCTGGAGAAAGTTTGAATTCAAGGAGTTAATTGGGAAGACACTGTGAATGGGGCCCTGCAGGCTTGCTCTGTTCAGTACCAAAGTGAATGATGGACTACTAAGCACAAATCATTTGAGAAGTGGTCTGAAAAAAAGTAGGTGAAATTAAATAAGGGTAAATGCAAAATAACAACTACACTTAGAATGGAGAAATTAAATGGGGAATAGTCATCTAGGCTTTATGAGGAGATTTAAACTCACCTAGTCATAGAATCACAGAACGTTTTGGGTTTGAAGGGACCATTAAAGGTCATCTAGTCCAATATCCCTGCAGTGAACAGGGACATCTTCAATTAGATCAGGTTGCTCAGAGCCCTGTCCAACCTGACTCTCAATGTTTCTGGGGAAGAGGCATCTACCACCTCTCTGGGCAATCTGTGCCAGTGTTTCACCAGCTTGTCCAGGTCCCTCTGGATGGCATCCTGTCCCTCAGATGTGTTAACTGCACCACTCAGCTTCGTGTCATCTACAAACTTGTTGAGGATGCACTCTATCCTACTATGTAATTGGTGAAGTTATTAAATAGCAGTCATCCCAGTATGGATCCCTGAGGGTCACTATTTGTGACTGATCTCTATCTGGACTTTGATTACTCACACTGGCCAAAGAACTGCAATGCGTGCTCCCTTTGTGTATTGAGCAAGTTGGTTCAGCATATCTCTGCCAAGAATGAGTAGTTGTAAATAAAACCAGGGGGTTTCTATAGTATGGAACATGGTGTCCAGCATGTCCCTTGTGTCCTTCCCAGATGCTGTGCACCGCTGTGTGTAACATGCTCCATATAATCTAATGTTCACATGTCAACTCCCCACCTGGGGAGATGTGCCAGCTTGTGGAATATCTCCTGCGTGGATGGCTGCTTTCCAGCAGCATTGCCAAACCACTTTTGGTCATGAATATGTGTGGGTGTGTCACAGATTCTTCCTGTTCCTTCCAGTGCCATCTACAGTCATGGTCATTGTCTTACGTGCACCCCTGCCTTCCGAATAGTGCAGCTGCAGGTGTCATAGTTGGACCCCAATGCAGGGTCTACTAGAGAAGGTATAAATGCTAGGGACCAAGCAAAAAGCATGTCATAGAGATAAAAAATATTATAGAAATAAATAATAATAAATAAATTATATAATTCTCAATAATAAATCTTTTCCAGTTGTCTCTACAGTCTCACAGTTACTTTATCTACACTCCAGGGAGATTGTCTTCAGGGAGATGAACTGTTTGGGTTTTTTCCAGCCCAGGAAAACCAAAGGCCTCAGACACTAGTGGTGCCTGCAGCAAAAAGCAGCAAAATGACAACGTGTGGCTAATCCAGTAACCGCCTCAGCACCAAGGGCTCCTCAGACAAAACCAATCATTCATAGATCTTGGTGAGTCACTGTCCCCTCCCTTTCCTCAGGCCAGACATAGGGCAAAGGGTTGTGGGGCTGCAGGGAACAGACTTGTGCTTCCTCTGTCCATCTCACATCTACATCTGGGGATAAGTGCAGCACTTCAGCTAGCAAAGCTATAGATCTGTTCTGCAGGAGTCGTACACTGTACTTTCAGTCTCCATCAGGACTAGATATATTTTTGTGACACACTGAAAATTATGCATAAGAGGCTGGCACTGAATGACCACTGGATGCTCAGCACTGGCATCAACTATATTTTATCACAGCACTGGTGCTAGAAGTGACAAAATACCAGTAGTGGTGCCATGGACCACAGGCCCAGGGACAAGACCCTGAAGGGAGGGAGGGAGAGAAGCAGGGTAGAAACCTCATCTGCCATCCACAAGTGCAAGAAAGGCTTCAAGGACTTGTTTTCACCAAGTGCTATTCAGAGTAGCACAAGCTGCCAAATATAGCCTGATATGGTCTTTGTTCCCTTTCAAGGTGCTTGCATAATTCTACATGGAGAAAATGATTAAAACACTAGGAACACTGTTAGAAACAGGGAATTAACATTCATGAATTCATAGAACTTGTAAGTTAGTTTTCATAGGCCTGTTATCTTACAATATATTTCAAGGAAAGAGAAAAATAACAGTATTGTCAATACAAATAATTTCATCTTTTAATATAAAAAACACGGCGCTCCTTAAATCATGAAAGTTGCAGAGCCAATCACTCAAGGCTTTGGAGATACCAGCATTAGCATTGCCTATGTGACCTTAATTGAGTTTCCTTATTCATATGCCAGATGATGCATTCTCTGAATGCAACTCATTTTTCTACAAAGGTCCTGTGCTCAGGTTACGTGGGTTTCCTGCAACCACCTGCTGTTCAGTGCCTTGCACACTCTTTCTTATCCAGTAGACACCTCTCTGCTCCAGACATGCAGTAATACACAGTCTGCTCCAGAACTGAGAAAGCTCCAGAAGAAACAACTGAGCCAGGTTTAAAGGAATAACCTCTGCTGATAACCAAGGACAGGACTGATAGCAGTCAAACTGGTGAGCTCTGGGGAACATACCACCACAGAGCCAGAGAGCTATGATCTGCTAAAGCTACGATAGAAGACCTGTGGTGTGATGACCGGAGGATGGCCACAAAGTCACAGCAGATAACCTGTACCAATGCTCTTCCTTTACCCCAACAGGAGGACAGTTTGCATCTATAAAGACGCTGAAAAGGGGGGAAAAAATCAGCAGGCATTGCCTAAGATTTATGGAAGCAGAAGCAGGCAAGATTTTGAGGGAAAAGATAACAATAGTAACTGTTGACTCTTTAAGAGTAAAAAACATCTGTCCAAAATCTAGTTCATTGTAGTCAACAAAAAGGAACCCAAAACATGTAACAAGGAGTCAGTAGCCAGCATCCCTTGAGGTCTGTGTCATACGGAAGACAGCCTGGACAGGCCACCTAGACACACACAAAGTCTTGGTGTTTCTGATGACCTGGGTATGAGGGCAGGAGTGAGGAGAGTTGCCTTGCTGAGGAAGTCAGATAAAGCAAAATGACTTCCCCTTTCCATAATGCCTCATGTTTGGCTCTGATTCATTATACTCCCAGAGCGGGATAAAAATGCCTCCCAACAGCATGGTCCTTACGATACTCCAGAACAACCAGTCCCTTCTCACACTGATATTCCTCCCAGGCTTGTTCTTGCAGATTTGCTTTCTAAGGCCAGCTCCTAAACCATCTGTTTGCACAAGACCAAAAGGCAGCAAAAAAGTCCAACTGCAGCAGGAAAACACACATGAAAGGGAAAGTAAAAGAAGGTAATCTCCACCCTGCACACATATCTCATTTTATCATCACTCAGACCATCCCTTCACCAAGGTGGCATCTGAATGCAATTTAGACACCAATGGCTGTATTCACATTTTAAAAGAACCCTGTGGTCTCCATTAGAGCTGTGGGAGAACAAAAAAATACCCATGAAGCATGGATGCTCAGTGTAAATTGCCCAGAGCATGATGGTTTTGGAATAGTTTGCATCATACCGCACTTTGTGGGCTCAGAGCACAACCCCAACTGATTTCAGCAGCACCAGTGAGTGCAAAATGATTCTCCAGAATCCCAAATCAGATGTGAATTAAATGAGAACACCTCCCTAAGGGCGTACTCTTAAAAATAAAAACCAAAACCCAAGTAGATCATGTTTTCCATTCCTGAAGCCAGGTGACTCCATAGGTAAACCCAACCATAGTCTTGACCATTGCTTTCCTGAGTGAGGAAAGGATGCGAGGGGTCCATGGATGTGCTTTCAATCTCCTCCTTTTGATCTAGACAGGGAAGAGGAAGAGGAAGAGGAAGAGGAGGAGGAGGAGGAGGAGGAAGGGGAA
>VYZX01005838.1:0-13903 GCA_013401335.1 Brachypteracias leptosomus | reverse complement strand
GCCCTCCCAGAAGCTTTTTCAAGATGAGGGACCCTGCAAGGTATCCTACAGAAAGCTACCTGTAGGGTCTTCACATATCATAAGTTTTTGTCCCCTGCCCTGAAGCTATTTCAAATGACAGTGAAACATTAGCAGCAGAGAAAGATAGGAGTTATTTTCCTTCCTTACTGGTTTCTGAAAAGTATGATTTATAAGCTGTCAATCATTTCCAATGATCTCAGTCCAGTGTTTATTCAAAAATCATGTTTGGTGTAGCTGGAAGTGTTGCTGTTAACTGATGAGCAAGTCTGAATGCTGAGAATGAGAAATGACTGACATTCTTTACAGTAAAGAGGGAGACTCTTCATCCAGCAGAAGCTGCCACTGCAACAGATGCTGTTATAGCTTCTGACACTGATCATGATGAGTGGTGTTTAATGTCAGTAAAAGATGAGAGGCTACAAAACCAAAGTGAAAAGGAAGCCTCTGAACATGAATCCCATGGTGCCCTGGTAGCAGTTAATAGCCATGACTTTCCTGGTTAGAAATATGACTTTAAAAGGTCAGGCATATATTGGTTCACTTATCACCTATTCAGTAAATAAGCACAAGAGTTGACTAATTAATGACCTATTATTATTTGACTCTGGGCTAATATTTATTTTTAAAAATTTTTGGTACCTTTTTCCCCATGGCTTTTCGCAAATATGTTGTCTCGTTCCCTTTTTGATTTTAGGTTTTCCTTTTGGTTAAATATAGCAGATATTTAAAGAGAATAACTCATAGCAGAGCTACACATGGTCCTGAATACTTTGATGTACTTAGGGATAATATTGCATTTTTGGGCATCTTTGCTAGTAGTATCAAACAGCAAGTTTTCACATGTGGTTATAAACTTTCTCCCTAAGCAAGAACAGTTTTAGGTTTAATATTCTCTCCCTCATTTTGCTACAGAAAATCTCTTGCCAGCTGTACAGGAGCAGCATGGCTCTGGTGCAAGGCTTCCAAGGAGCAGTCTGAGAGCTGTGCAGAGTCAGACCATGACTCCCAGCCTCAAGGAAATCTCCCTTGAACAAGGGATCTCGAGTTACCATGGACAAGGGCCCTTCAGGGGAGCAGCATTTCTTTGCGTTCCAAAATTGTTGATAGAGTTCACTGAAGATGACCAAAAATAGGCTGGACTTAATTTCTCTCTCTTTCTGGAGGGATCTTTAAGTCACAGTCTACCTCTTGTCCTCCCAGCCTTAGTCTTGCAAGTGGAATTAAAGTGTTTAAATTGTTCTGTAAAAATTGTATAAATATTTCCACTGCTGCAATGTGTAAATCATTCTCTTGTACACATTAGTAGTAAAATTTGGTCTGTTTATATAACCATATACTTTCTTGACGTGTGTGCATGTGATAAGAGAGAAGCAAGTGAGCCAAGATCGAGGGCTGAAAAGTTAAACAGAACCTCTCATCAGCCTACAAAGCTGTGGCTGCATGTCTATCTCCAACATGGGGATGAAGTCCTGGCTCCTGTGGCAGTGGGTGCTGCTGCCTTCAGTGAGCTTGGGATAACCCATCCACCCACCCACTGCTCCTGTGGGACTCACCAGTCGGAACTGGGAGGCACAGCCTATGAGGCCCCATCCCGCTCATCTCACGGGGACAGACGCCATGCCTTCAGTGGGGCTTGACTGCTGGACAAGCACTCTAAGGTGCTGCTCTGGAGCTAACTCCAGCACTCACCTCCACTCCCAGCAGGTAAATGCCACAGGGCAGAGCAGGATAACCTCTGCTCCTGCACTTCATTTCTCATCCTCCTCTTTGTGTTCCTTTGTGCTTCAACTTCTTTAATTGATGAACTTACTATTGGATTGTGGGGTAGCTATAATTCTGTTTTCTTTAAATGCAAGAACTGTCAGTGTTGCCCATTTTGAGACACTGTGTCCAACAATGCACTATTTCTTCAGAAAAATATTTTCTCTCATGTGGAGAATTTCACTTGTGTTTCTCCAGGAGCTACAGCAAATCCAGTTTGAGGGTATATGTTTTCACATGTTCAGAGTTTTAAAAACCCACTATCTTCCCTATTTCTGTCTGTCCCTGCTTGGCTTCCTTTGGGTCTCTGTGGGATATGTGCCCATATCTATCAACATCCAGGGCACATCAGGGATCCAGATATGTTGTGAAGGGTTAGATTACTGCTTCCCATTCTCTTCTGTTGTTATACTGCCTCATGAAAATAGCTATGGAGCTGAACATGTTTTAAGTAGTAGCTTCTGTGTTAGTCACGCTTAATATCTGTAATATAAACCATAATATTTTTCTTTCAGTAGTGTAGAGAGTTTGCTGCAGTGGGGATATTTGTGAGAGCCTGTGTGTAGGCATGGACTCCCTGGATGCCCACAAGTGAACCAGGCAACCTAATTTATTTTATTCAGCGTCAGCACCTCTGTGTTCTGCACCCAATGACCATGCCTTGATTTGTAAAGCATCTTCATCTAGATGGTAGGAATTGGTAGAAACAGACTCTTGCAAAGTTACCGCTCTGCTAGTGGATGTGTTGGCCAGCCTTATATTTTGCATGCCATTAATACCCAATTTTGAAAGCTGCCTGCTGCGTAGTTCCTGGAGGTTATAGTTATTTTAGCCCATAAATTCCAGATCCCTTCCAGCTTCCTATGCTGATGCTGACATTGTACCTCTCCTCCACTGCAGAACACAGTGGTAGTACCTTTTTGTTATTTGTTTGTGAAACACAGACAAATGTAACTTTTTGGAAGGCCTGTTTCAGAAGCCTGGTTAAGGCATCATTGCTCTCCTGCTACATGTGACCTTCTCAAGGTGCCATATCTTTTTGGAGTTTTTGTTGCTTTTTTCACACCAAACAAAGTTTCTCTTCCTACTCCACACTTCCCATTAGGAATTTCCTCTAGTTCAAAGATCCCTCTGTAGGACAATGGGCCTTCAAAAGAGACTTTTCCTCTGTACAGCAACTTTGATACAAATGAACCTCAGAGGTTTAACTGCCAGATAAAAGTGGAGTGCATTAGCCCCCACAATTGCTCTAATGAAGTCAGGGTGAAGTTGTGAAGTCTGGGTCACAACTAACGGATGAGCCATTAACACCTCTCAGGCATAACAGCACTTCAAAATATCAAACAAAAAATGTATTTAGGTGACTTTCAGGTGCAGAACTGGTCACAGCGGTTTGAGAGCAAGCAGTCATGAAAAGATTGTAATTTCATTGCAGCCCCCTCACTCTGCTTACTGCCTTCCACATATTTAGGTTTAAGGTCAATTCTTTGCCATCATGAAGCTGCCTGATGGCAGGTAACTTTAAGTGCTTAACAATTCAAGAACTTGGGTTGATCCAGAAACTTTATTTCAAAACTCCTGGTCGGCAGTTCTGTACTGCCACGTATTTTTGCTGGAATATTCACTGAATTTATATTAGAAAGGTCTGAGGTCCTATCTCTGTTAGAAAGGATTTCCTAGTGGATAAGATGCTGGGTTTTTTTTCCTCTGATGCCAAGGGACTGGATTAAGATCAGTTGTTTTCCACAGTGAAGTCAAGGACTGTGGGTGGATGGGCAGGGGGAGCTTGTCCCAGGAGAAAGTAGCTGCTCTGCCAAAGAATTTCTTGCTCCCTTTCAATCTATTTGCAGAGACATAGGAGCATGTTTAAATAACTGAGATGTTGAACAATGGAGGATGTTTCAGAAGAGGATGTTTCAGAGGATACCAGGCTCTTACTGGCAGGGGTTTGCCTCCTTGCACTGGGATGCAAGCTCCAAACGTGGTTTTGTGGAGGTGAATACCTGGAAGAAAAGAAAAAAAAGCTCTCTAAAATTTCTTGAGGTTGCTGCTTCTCACAGGAACTTTTACAGAAGGGCTGGTCATGCTGCACAGTGTCCTGGGTCTTTGGCACTGACTGCACACTGGATTATGTTCTCCATAAACCAAAATTGTTACATGCTTTTATTTCTGGCAAAAAGTTGCTTGAGCTGTGGCTACCCTGTGTGCACATCCTCCTGTATTCCCATGTGTGAGCATCTGTGAGCATTCATGCAGATGCATCAGACCCTGCCCCAAGAGTGTGCACTCAGTTCGGATAACTGTTTAAGGCTGTAAATGAGGAATTCCTTTTTTAACAGTCACAGGCATGTTTAAGGTTTCACCTGTATGTGAAGAACCTTCCTTCCTCTGCTGTGACCAGCCTGTTGCAGACAGTCTTACATGAAGCCCCTGTGAAACCCATCTTTGTTGTGCTAGCATCTTCTGGTGCTGCAGATAGAGGAAGCGTTCTCACAAAATACTCTCTACCATTCCCTTAGTGTACCGAAGTGTACAGGTGGGATAACAGAGTTGTAAAGGAACAATGTATGTTTTAATTTCCTGCCAGCAGTTTGTTAGTCTATAAATTTGAAATACTGAATTGTTATTTAAGCCTTCTGTGTATCACTGTTTTCATATTAAGCAAAAGCTCGATACTAAATTTACAAGGTGCAACAAACACAGAGTCACTAGCATTCCTGTTAAAACCCTGTACAATGAGAAGTTGTATCTTGTGTCTAATTCTCCACTTCTGTGTCAAATTTGTACCACTATCCATATTCAGAAGAATGAACTGCTGCTGTAAAACTACAAAGCCTTTAGGCTTCCCGATGAATCCTTAGGGTATAATTTAAGGAAACAGGGTCATGTGTTGGACACTGTGTCTTGCACAATGGTGTCATTATCTCTTATGTATTAGTAGGCTACTAATGCTGACATCTAATTAGCACTAAGAAACTGATTAACTCTCAATAGGGTCAAAAGAAGGAAGGAAAATAGATCTCAAGCATGCAATTAGGTCATTTATTTAATTAATTAAAATGCTTGTGATTATAAGCTCATTCTGGCCATTTTTTTCTATACTGAACAGCTGATGGCAGTAACAACGATAAAATTCAAATATTAAATGTAACACCATGTTAACAGCAGCATAATCAGAACACAAAAAAACCCCCACTTGAGCTTTCCATAATGGACAATTTATTATCCAAAACAGATGCATTTATTAGGGGAAAAGTTGCACTCAAATACCAGTAAAATAAATCAATTTCTTTTTTTTGTGACTGTGTTGCTCTGCACTATTGAAGCCAAGTACATAAAAGATGCTTCAACGCAGACTTGTTACATGGCAGACATTTATGTTTATTGTGTACCTTTTGCAAACTAATCTGAATGCTCAGAAATGGCAGGTCAGATAAATATTAAGCAGGTAGCAATCACCACCTTTTTATGTCACCCTTGCCTTTTCTTTTTTTAATAGGGCAAAAGATTTCTTTATTTTTCTTTCTGTGACAATAAAATGTGAAATGCACCTACCTATGCTACCAGGCAGTGCATTTGACCCGCAGAACCTGGTATTTACTGCCCTTGCTATAGTGCTTTAAAAGGGTTTAGCTTTTCATGCAATAGCACTCCAGAGCTTTCTAATAGACAAGTTGCTCATACCTTCCCTGCATGCTCAGTTTAAAGCATTTCTTAATTGGAGTCATTTAAATGCTAATTTTATTGAATGCAGACTCCTCTCAATCACTGAGGTGTGTTCTTGCCAGCCTCCTTCAGTAATAATATTTCAAAAGGTTTGAAGTTCAGATTAGGTTTGGACAAGTCTGTTTGCATGTCCAGCATTGACTGCAAACCAGGAGGCTTCTCACACCTTATTTTCTTTTGGCTTCCTGTGCAAACTCTCCTCTTCCCTGCTGTGGGTCTTTGAAACCCTCTTGCTGACATTTAAAGGCTACCTTTTAAAAAAATAAATAATTGATTTCCACCTGATGTATACATACTACAAGGAAAAACTCAAATTCCTATTGACTGAGAACTATGCAGCCCTTCACAGACATTTTTACAGTTTGCGAACACAACATTTTGGCATGTCAACTGCATTTGAGCGTGCAGCTGATAGCACCATGTAGTTATCCAGTGTACGCCACAAATGCTCCATAGCAGGAGCAAGCAGCATTTAGCATGCTTGAGTGGATACGTATGGAGGCTTCTCCATGCTGGAGACTTCTAGAAGTGCTGCTTTCTGTTCTGGTAAAGCCTGTGATGCCTGGAGCAAGAGGGTCTGCTGGAGGGAGCAGCTGATGGTACACTTTCTCCCCTTGTTTGTCCTTCCTGGGATCTAGCTGTGTGAAGTGTGGCATCTGCATTTGCTCAACACAATGAAGCTCTCCCAGCTTTTTGTCAAAGATACTTTTAGAAGATGAAAAGGATAGTCAGACCTTTTCGAAGGCTCAAGAGTAGTTTGGGGCTGGCAGTGTCAGGCTTGGAAGGAGCTTCCTGCTTTGTCCCAACTTAGTCCAGTTTTAGTGATGACAGTGGCTGGGGAGGGTGCTGGTGGGGTCTTGTTTGCGCCACCACAAGCAGCCTCCAGCAACTGCCCTCTTCCTGCTGCTGTCCCTGAATGCACTTGCCCTGGCTGCCAGTGTCACCACAGGTGGTTTTTACTGTCCATCAAAGGGTGTCAGAGGCAGGGGAAATGCTTGGGGAAGTGAGGCTGAGTCACTGCTGTCCTCCCAGTAGCACTGCTGCTCCAAGAAACAGTCTGGTTGGTCTCTGGAAGCAGCAGTGCTCTCTGACTGTCTGATAGGTCCAGAGTTAATTCAGGACTAACGTAACTGTTTCTAAATGTTACAACCAATGCAACAAAGGTCATTTAAAAGAATAGGAAAAGCACATCTCAACGTTTTTCTTCTCAATATTTTCCTCTTGTTATTAAAGCAAATCTATCAAGGGTGAAGTAAAGTATGTGTATCAAGCAGTTGGAAATTCATCACTGGTACCTAGTCTTAAAAAGCTGATTTTTTTTTTTTTCTTTTCTGAGACTGTCTTGAAAAAGTTGTCATAAACACCAACAAATGCAAAGCAGCTTTCAAGACGACTTTTTGTTATAAGCATATTCCTGAACTATTCATCTGTGTTAAATGCATTTTGCCTTGAATCATATGTCATGTTGCCAGAAAAGAGTTGTTTCCATGCCAACTCATTTGCAACATGGGGGAAAAAAAATCAAAGCTACTAACATCTGCAAGATGTCAGTACTGATATAAGCCACTTGCAATGAAAAACACAGAACTGCAGGAGGGTTTGCCAAATAGGTACTATATATAGGGTAGAATGTCATAAACTAATCACTGAACAGTGCATTTCTATTCCTTTTTTGGCTGTATTCTTGATCTGATCTCTTAGCCAGATAAGGCTTGTAGTAAAAGGAGCATCTTCCATGTGCATTTCTCTTGTAAAGCAGGGATTTCTTGGATTTTTTATTTTTTTTACTCAAGCCTCCACAAAAGCCACTTAATTTAAAACACATAAGAACTTGTACAAGAAACTGCTGCTTCGCTTTCCATACTATTTCCTTTCAATTCTCTCAGCTGCAGGGTCTTCTTTTATAAAGATCTTATTCATCAGCAAGATTAATGAGACCTGGTGTCTGAAACTGTGGATTCTATTTCACAGCTACTATTTCCTCTGCATTCTTCCTTCCCTTCTTTATTTTTTTTTTTTATAAAAGAAGATTGTTCATTTATTACTTAAGTATTATGAAATGCCAGAGGCTGAGGCTCTGAAGCTGGAGCAGTTCAAATATCAAGGTCTATTTAATTTTGAGATGATCCATGCATTGCTGTATTGGGAAAGACATTAGAGGCAGCAGTATCCTTTCTTTTATTTGAAGGTATTAAAACAGTTCTAATTTTCAAAACTTTAATACAGCGATGCAAATCCATTATTTTTATATCTGGAGAGTATAGCAGATGTCTAAGTCGCCTGTTGCATGTTTTACCATCTCTATTGTCTTCTTGCCTCTCGTAACAGTGTCATGGCATTTTCTTGTTGTGATACATGTGGTTTGGTCTGCAGGGCAGTATGTGTCGGGATGGGACTGAACATAGCCTGTGCCAGCAGATGGACCTCCACAAGCAAGGGCTCCAGTGAACACACTGAGTTGGGGTACCCCATACGTGCCTGTGCTGGGTTCCTGCAGCAGTTCTGTGCCCGCCCTCCCTGCTAGTCTTCAGTGTAAGCAAATGAGAAGATAGTTTCCTTACTGGAGCAGCTGCCAGCCAGTACCCTCTATGTGTGATGAGGCTGGTTGCCAGGCTGGTGCAGGGTGGCATGTAATTTCCAAGCGGCTGTTTGCAAAGCCCGTCCCCATGGTGTGGTGCTGGTGATCACATGACACAAGCCTTCCAGTTATGTGTAATTGCTAAATTTCTCAAAGGAATATTCATGCTTTCTGAGTATTGCTTACTCCATGAAAGCAATTACTGGAGTTGTTATGGTGGCGGTTAACGGAAAGGAGTTAATTCCGTGGGAGTCGTCTTTGCAGAAGAGAGATTTGAAATATCAAATTGAAACATTTATAGCAAAACCTTTCGTGAAAGAAAGGTCCTGACAAGCTGTACTTGCTGGTAAAGTAGAGGGGGGTGGGAAATAACTGATTTACAGCATTTCACATATTTTCATTTCAATTCTACTATTTTTAGAATGATAAAATTCTCATGCAGATCATTTATATACTTCATAAGGATCTCAATCCAAACCCATATGACTTTGTTTTATTAAAATGCTTCTGCTGAGGCTTTTTACTAGAAGGTTATCACGGGTAAGCAGAATTGAAAACAATTGTAGGAACTGATTCCTACAGCACATTATTTATTTCACTGAGTTTTGAAAATTAAACCACAAGTAAGACCACTTAAGGATATGAAAAATTACACACACACCCTTTTTTTTTCCTTTTTCTTTTTTCCTTGAAAATGAAATGCCATGAACTTTGCTGAACACAAGTTCAGGTTATAACTCCAAGGCCATATAGCACACACCTCATAATGTTATTTCTGTGCACCTTTAGCATGTATATGTATTTATATGTATAAACACATATATCTTGCATATATATTAATATCCATATTAGTATATGTAATAGGTTGGGCAAACAATGTGAAATTGGCTTCTGTCTGAAATACACTGTAGTTAAATCTTTGAGACCACTGTAATTGAAAGAGATTAGAGGATATTTACTTTCTGCTTCTTAAAACGTATGTGCATTAACAGTGACAATGACAGCCTAAGTAGGTTTGGGTTTTTGTTGTGTGTGTCCTACCTCAGCAGAGCAGGGAAACATCTTTAGAAGAGAAAAATATGACTGTAAAATTATTTTTAAGAGTTATTTAAAGTCAGGCAGGCACAACACCTAGAAATACTTTAAACTGGATTTTCTTTGTAAAATCAGGTTGACAGTGTCCTATACTGTTATGCTTAGAATTATAACCTGGAATTCTATTGCACATTGCCTATCATCACTCTCAAACAAGTGTATCTCTTTCCCTTCACACAAATGTAAATGCAACAAGAGCAGCTCAGTTTGATTATACTGAGCTTTGAAGAAGATTGAGTATATCTTAAACAGAGCTTCAGCTTCAAGAAATTACATGATGAGATAATCTTTATGAAGAAGGGCTGAGTGCTGTGTGTCAGTTCAAAGGGAAGACCAGTTCAGTGGATATGTCGGGGAGAGCTCGTGAACCCCTGCCTTGCTTGGTACTCCTCAGGCAGGAGGAAACCAGCTCTTCATCTTCTCACCTTTCTGCCCCTGCTAATGATGGTATGGGTGAGGTGAGGTCATGGTGTGACAAGAACAGCACTGGCCTTTCTGTGGCAGGGCTCAATGTGCTACTTGTGAGATAATTGACACAGTTCTGTAATTACAGATACTTAGCATGAGGCTGGTCATGCTTTTGACCAAAGGGGTTGATTGTGCCATGCTTCTCATTCAAACTAAATATTCAGTACTCCTTAGCTATACTTCTGAGAGAAAATGACAGGCTGTAGGAACCCAAAGACACAATTTTCCAGATTAGTATTCTGTATCGGCACAAAATGTAGAAATGTGTGTAGGGAAAATTCATATTGGTAAAAATGCATGGTCCTGAGACACCCCAGCATGTGCTATAGCTCATGACACCAGCTACCATTCCTGCAACATCCTCCATTCTCATTCCAGGTTTGGCTACAAAGGAGGTTGACCCAAAACATAAGTCATGCCTTAACAGACTATTCTGGTATCTAGGATTTCTTAAGGAGTAATTTTTTATTTTTATTTTTTGGAGAGATGAGTAATGGCAGATAAAGAAAATCTGCTGCCAACTATTTTTTGCCTTTTGCTTCATCTGAACTCCTGTGGCTTCCCCTCTCTGAATGTCAGGCACTGCTGTTGCCCAGGTCTCACTCTATCTCTGTGCTGAGCCTTTACCTTCCATTTGATTCATCATAGTGACTTTTTTCATCTGAATTTGAGATGTGAGCTCCTGGCTCTACTGCTGTGTCATGGCTGTCACTAATTTGACATGACTTGCATAGTGGTACGTTATTCAGTCTCTGTTTTCTCCTTTACACAGAATCACAGAATGTTAGGGATTGGAAGGGACCTCAGAAGATCATCTAGTCCAATCCCCCCGCCGGAGCAGGATCACCTAGACCAAGTTGCACAGGAACATGTCCAGGCAGGCTTTAAAAGTCTCCAAAGAAGGAGACTCCACAATCTCCCTAGGCAGCCTGTTCCAGTGCTCTGTCACCCTCACTGAAGAGTTTTAAACCTATGTCTGTCTGTTAGGTGGGACATTGTCCTTGCTTAACAGAAGCAGTTTACTGATTTTCTGTGTTGTGATCATAGGGATAGTTTTAAAATAACATTTGTGTCTACTATATGTGTTACCTAAGGCAGTGGTGACTTGGTAAAATCAAGAATTGCTACTAGGCTCTTTTACTGGAAGTTCCTTCCTCCCTTTCAGCTGCAGAAGGGAGGATCTAAATGGGTTCTCTTTATTTACAAAAAAAAATAATTCAAGAGAGTTTGATTTTTATCACAGAATATGTTTTGCTTCTATAAATCAGTTGCTGTAAATATTTTTCATCCATCAGTAAGAGATGTTACTGTGATTTTGATGTTTCCTGGGTGATGAGAGCCTGAAGGTAAGGCTGGCAGGTGATGTTTATTGGTCCTCATTCCTATAAAGGCTGCAGGCCCATGATACTGGTTTGATGTTCAGGACAAGCCAAATACACAACTATCCATTCCTGCTCTTTGGTGAAGCTCTTGAGTATTTCCTTTCTTAACACATTACCATGGTTAAACTAATGTTTTTCTCTATGATCTTTTAAAGGTTCTCTTTATCATACAGAAGTTTCATTATGCTTTTACCTGATAAATTAATATTTTTGATCTATTTTGAAAATCTCCTTTGAACTTGGAGCCTTTGACCACATTTTTCTGACCCGGATGAGCTTTCAGATACAGATTTCAAGAAAACACCTTTTAGAAGTTTCAAGCCAATCATTCAAATGATACATTTACAAAATTGTTAATTCATCACTTGTTTGAAATTGGAATGGCTTCTACACCAGATGAACCTTTTCAACATAGTGGAGCCCAGGGTGAACATTCTGTAACTGTCCTCTTCCGTTTCCCACTTGACTGCACACTAGAGTATTTGTGTGCTTATATTTCTGTATTTTCTTTTCTATTGCTCCAGTGAAGGAGTTACTTCTTTCCATTTAGAGGAAACATGCATGTTCTTCAAGTTTTCATGTTTTTACTTTCTTTGCTAAATATAACAGCTACTATTATCAGTACTGAATCTGAATTTCTTTACCATTTAAGGGCCCAGAATGCCAGGTATTATCTCAGGATGTCATTACTCCTACTGTCAGTATTTTTGGTTAGAGTTCTTTCAGAATAATTCAATTTTTAAAAAGGCATTACCGTCTCTAAAAATGACACTCAGATCTTGGCTCTTGCTTCTTTATTCCTAGTAAATCCTGCTTCTTTAAGCCTTGATTTGATCCTGGTGAGCTTCAGTGGGAGAAGATTCCTGCTCTACATTCCAGTGGGTTGCACAGGGCTCTTGCTTAGGGAGCCTAGGAAGCCATCAAGACTTCTCTCATCTTTATGTCCTAGTCTTGATGTTAGCGCTTATAGAAAAAAAGTAAATCCTGTTGTCATTAACAATATACTTTTTCAAAGTGATTGCAGTGAGGTTTCTGTACATGTAATTTTTCAATTAAACTTTATTTTTAAAATAAAATAATCAAGGAACATGTCCCTCTTGCAGCTTTCTCACCATCCTAGTAGTTTTGAAGGAGTTTTTAAAATCATCTTGTGCTGTAAGAACCTTGCACCTATATTTTGGATCAGCTTTTTTCAAGTGCTCAGCCACACTTCAGCTAGATGAGGTTTGTGAAGAAGTATACTTACACAGTTTCAAAGAGAAAGTAAGCTTTGAAGCATTTCTTTTCTGAAGAACGATTTGTGTCTGAACTGCTTTTCTCCCTATATTCTCATGTCTAGTGTAAGATATTACTTCATCTTGCAAAACTTGCTTTGTTTGCATCTTTAGATAGTATAGTTATAATGATTCTTACTGCTACAGATACATTTAAGCAGTCCCAAGGAGTTTATAATCATCTGTTCCCAGATGTTCAGCATCTGATGCTTGTGTAAATATCTTACTGTCCAGAGGGGAATATCTGTGTTGGGGAACCATGCTAGCTCTAAGGGTACCTGTGTTCCCTCCATCGCTAGTAGATAAGAAGTATCCTCTTGCATGTCTGCTCAGATGGATTTACTTTACAAGAAAAGATGGTTTGATCAAACATAGTCTCTTTAGGTTGTAGTCAGGTTCAGATTCTACCTGGTTAAACAACAAAGTACATCACCTACAGTTAAAACATTGTTTTTTGCATGGATTACCCCTCCAAGACATTTCTGAGATGCTAAACCTCCAAATATTCTGATTTGAATAAGTATTTGCTTGTGCCTTGACAAAATCAGACTCTTGCTTCCTGGTTATCTCTTTGTCATGACATAAATAGCACTGTTTTGTAGAGATGCTAAAAGCATGGCTTTACTTCCCTGAAACCTAGTGTTGTTCCACTAGGCTATCCACTGCACATAGGGGAGCCCTTTCATCAACAATAAATGTTATGCCACATTCTGCTTGTAAATAGAAACATATCTCCTTGATTTGCCTGTGTAAAGGCTTTGTTCTGTATCATTATGCTTTGTCCTGTATAATTTCAGCACATTTCAACCTTCCTATCCTGTGTTAGTGTTTTAAATTTTCAGATTGGAGCACAGGTGTTACAGAGGAGGATCAGAATTAATCCTATGCTAAAAGAGCTCTTCTAAACAGAAATAATGCTGTTGTACTTTCCCTTTTCACCTTACAGGGGGAGATTATATATGCATCACCTGGGTTTTACTGTAGTCTATGCAAATATCATTCCTGCAACAACTTGAGGCTATGTATGTCATATTTTAGTACTACAAATATGCAGTTCCTATGAGCATGCTTTACTTATGTGAAATGCTTTGATCAAGTGTGTGCTAGATATTGTAACTGAGCAGCACAGGAACACACAAAACATTAGTTGATATTGCTAGTGAAAAAAGAAAACCAAATAAAGCCAGCATTATGTAATACAGTCTACTCTGGAAATAGCATTCTTATTAAGAGTGTGGCTATTAAGTTTAAAAAGACCAAATACATATACTTCTTTTTAAAGTTTAAACTGGTCCTTGAGAACCTCATATGAGGCCATTAACACTAGGAAGACATCTACTGTCAAGAAATTGCAGTAAGGAACTAAATTGAAAGCAGAATGGAAGAGTCCTACTGCTACACTGTGCCAATTATATTGCCACTTTTGTTTCTACACTGCAAGGCTGATAGGGGTCTACAAATATTTAGATCTCAAGGGATTTGAGCATGTCTGGTGAAAATTGGAGATCAATAGGAGTCTATAATCGCAAGCAAACTGCATCATTTTCATTGGGATGAATGATGGCAACCATCCACAGAGATGTGTAGTGGGTCTGTCT
>VYZX01005835.1:5806-46866 GCA_013401335.1 Brachypteracias leptosomus | reverse complement strand
GAGCCTTAAACGGAGACACCTGCCCCTTGGGTATTTATAGACATTGATAAGATCCCCTCTCAGCCTTCTCTTCTTCAGGCTAAACAGCCTCAGACCTCTCAGCCTTTCCTCATACGAGAGATGTTCCAATTCCCTCATTATCTTAATAGTCCTCCATTGGACTCTTTCCAGTCCCTGTCTCAAACTTGAGAGCCCAGAACTGGATGCAGTACTCCAGCTGTAGCTTCACTAGGGCAGAGTAGAGAGGGAGAAAAACCTCTCTTGACCTGCTGGTCACACTTATTGCACTCCTCTTAATGCACACCTTGCTGCAGTACTTGTAATGGAAAATAGAAGTACCTCCAGCACAATACATGATGTTACTGTCCAGTCAGAGAGGAAAGCTAATCATATCTTCCTCAAGAATATGTATACTTGTGTATTCAGTAAACTCATGAATTTTCATTATGTATTTGTTGCTCTGTGACCAAACTACTGTTGTCTTTCAAAATGTATAATTTTTAGGAACTATTGAAGAAGCATTATATACATTTTTAATAATCTACTGTACCTATTGCCCATGGGCCAGACAGGAATGAGAGCATACCTTACTGAACACTAAACACAATATACTCTTCTGACTTCAAATAGTTAATGTTCTAAAAAAAACAGATACATGAAAAAAGTATAGTACAAAAGCAGGGCAATGTCCACAACCATTAAGTTAGCTCACTGCTTATTAATACCTGAAAAACATCCAGGGCCAGGATTAAGAAGTAGGGTTAGCATAAACAGACAGGAAGAATATAGAAACATCTGTTATATAGCATCAAAGGCTCCTGCTTCAGCTGTTTCAGTTCCTTTATTCCTCCAGGTCAACGTTTCTTCTAAAGCTGCTTGTGAGTGTCCTCTAATAACTCTCTTGTGAATAGAAGGGAAAGCCTATCCTTTTCTTCAACCTTTAGCATGCCAGACTGTATTTAATTTATTTTTGCTTGTTTTCAGTGTATTTCCATGTTGCATGAATCATATCTGAATACATGACACCTCATGAATTATTATTAGAGCTATCATTACAAGCATGATTGAACACTTGCTGTCAAGTAGACTTGCCTAGACTTATAAATTCTTTTTACAGGGAGGGGAAAAAAAACAACCAAACAAGCAAACCCAGGACTACTCACAATTTAGGAAGTAACAGAAATAAGAAAGCCTGATTATACTGTATATTTTTATTTAACATGGCCTTCCTTTCATTTAGTTTGATATCTTATTGTTTCAGAAAGTGTTCCTGGCTCCCAACAGATATGTTATTAATGAATTTCATGAATAACGGTTCTTTATTCACTTTACCCGTTCTTCATAATTTTCAGGAAAATAAAATATGCCTACTAGATGTGCTTTCTCCCTCTGCATAAGACACCTTCACAGAGATCCAGTAGGTCAGTGTGGTGACTTTTCGCTTTCCAGAAGCTGTGTTGAACAACTGTTTCCAGTAGAATACCCTTTCTCTGTTCTGCATTATGGATTCTACCATGTTACCAGGGAAGGAATTTGAATTTGCAAATAGTTTCACCTGGGAAAAAAGAATGGATAAGAAAGTTGAGATTGCTCATGACCAACAAATTTTATTTATAATTATGCAATTGTTTGTGAAATTCTTTATGAAAGACAGCAGCAATTATAAATAGAGATGGTAGACTAGTCCAAAAAGAAGGTTTCCTTATTTTTTTCAAACAACGTTTCAATCATTTAAAAGATGAGGTAAGTGGGCACAGAGACTACCAAATGCCCTTAATCCAGTTTAAAGTCCTGTTTAAAATGAAAACTAACAAAATAACCCTAGGGAAAAATAAAAAGAATGGGAATATTCCCTTAAAACACTTTACTGGAGCCATTCATTTATAGTTATAGCAGAGGACAACTGACCCTAAAGAAGCTTTATTGTCACAGCAACTGTGACTGCTATCTCTTCAAATGTATTGTGAGAACATTAGCTTATTGTTCTAATTCTTAGAGATGAACTAAAAAAAAAATTTTTAAAAATAATTAAAAAAGCGACAAAGACAGAAAATTTTCCATATAACTTTACCTAGCTACAGATGCAATGAAACTCATTTGTTTCTCTTATATTCCCTCCTTGATGTTTCTTTTTCAACAATTATATGATTTAGACATCCAAATCCATGTATTTTCCAGCACTGCTGTGAGATTGTGATGAGAGAGGTAGCTGAAAACAATGTCTTTAACAAGCTCATTCTGGGTTTGATGCTGCCAGCATGATGAAGAACAAGATGTGGGATTACAAACCTGCATCAGGAAAGCTGCAAGTATCATTCAACACCAGGAAGATAGAATTATAATTTTCTGCCTTTACGTTTTTCCCTCTCTTTTGTACCTTCATATTAATGTCTTTAATAAAAAAAGACTCCCCAAGAACAGCAACAGTTACACATTCAGTCCACTGCAACTTTTTCACAGAAGGGGAAGAAAAAGGCTCTGTCCACAATAACACCTCAAAGACTGTCATAATAGTTTTCCTTTATAAGCAATGCTGGCCTGTAAAGAGTCAGTACAACTAAACCAATGAGAATTAGGAATGCTGTTGAAAGAACATCCTTATTTTGCACTCTACAGTTCAAAGCAGAAGATTTAAATATAAGAATAAACATAATTTGCAATGGGTGTAAGTAGAGGAAGTTGGACCTGCTGAGTTACAGTAGTGACTACAACCTGCATTAACTGTTTAATGACAGTTTTAGCAATAGAGACTTGCTGGCAACTTTAACTTTATCTGTCTTTTTATTCTATTGACACTGATATAATAAAGTCCATTTCAGCAAGCATCTGTAGACAATATAGATTCATTACCATCTTACAGTACCTTATCAGAAAGAACATTGCAGCTGGCCCACAAACATTATTAACTTTGCTTACCTGAAATTTCCACTGAGACAAACTCACCTCCCAGCAACCATTTGAAAAACGCATTTCAGCTTCATTTGATCTAAAGCTACCTGAGCAGTTTCTAAGTTTTGTTTATTCTTGGCTGCATCCTGAGGAACATTGTCTGTGATTTTACAGCCTTGCTTTCCTCTTAAAGTTCAAACATAGTGTTATGCCTAATGGACATTATCTCTGGAACAGCTACCTTCACATAGTACCTTTTCATCAGTTTCTTTCAGATAATCCCCATACAACTCAAATTTACACTCATCAATTGTTGTAGACCATTAAAATCTTTGGACATTAACTTGTTGCCTCCAGAGGTCCTATTGAACTGATTTTCAAGTACTGGAACTTACCCTCCAGGCCTGTAAAACTAGAATCTCCTACTGAGGATACAATACTGTCAGACAGTGAAGGTTTCAGCTGTTTAACTTACTGCTTCAGCAGACAGTGTTTGCTGCTAGGCATTCTAATTAGGTCAAGTAAGCAAGAAATCACAGCAAAATGATCTGGCTCTCAAGAATGAATCTTTTCTTTTTCAGAGAAGCTGTATCCAAACATTCAGCCTGAGCCCTGTGATAATATGCCCCTCAGGTTTTTTTGGCTGGTACTTGCCCATTTCATTACCAAATACTCTTCAGCATGAAGAGGTTTGTAGGAAGAATAAGTATCTTCTATTAGGACAACTAACACAGAGGGAAACAGAAAGGCAAGCTTTTGGACTCAGGATCTGAAAAGTGTCAAAAACAGGGTAACCGGAAGATAGATGTAACTGATCTGAGTAATATGATTTTTTTTTAATCAATCAGATCACTTGAGAGAAAAGGTTAGCTGGCATCCAATGAGCAAAATCAGAAAGGTGAGAAGTGGTTAGCTCATGTAAAGTAGAGGTAGAAAAGCGGTTTTAACATCTGTTTTAGAGGAATGAGTTAGCTGGAAAACCACATAGGCCATTAAACCAATGTCTTTATTGAGACCTTTATTTTCAGTAGCAAGTAGAATTACGAATTTTAGTCTGCAGATTCATCTTTTGAAGGTGCTCTATAGGACTCCGTAGAGGATCAGGACTGAGCAGTCAGAAACAGAGTGAAAAATGTTGTCCTACTGTTAAATGTCTGTTTCTATCCTCTACAAATTGCCTAAGCTAGCTCATTCTAGCACACAGCACTCATTTACTTGCACCCATATCATGTTTACAAGGACATTTGGTCCATCAAATGAAATATACCACAGGTTGTGCTGAACATGCATAAGACCTATAGATTTTAATGGTTTTGTTTTGAGGAGTATTATTTGTAGTAACTGTGGAGAATGCTGGAATTGCTCTGGCACAGTTTAGTTCCAGTTGACTTTGGTTGATATATATGAGGTTTTTTCTGAATATATGATTGGCAAGGCAGGGCATTGTATAAAATTTGTGAAAGGAGACATTATCTGAATCTATGTAAGGCAGAATATGCAAGAGGGTTTTCAGTTTTTTACTGAATTACGCTGTAGATCTCAGTCTAGAGTGAGATGTTGCTCTCAAGGGTACAATTGACAGGGATTTCTTGCACTTATGTAGATAAAAATCACTCTGGCAAACAAATGCCTTGTATTTAATGCATCTTTTAAAATCAAATTAGAATATATTATTTTGGAATTTTAAATCATTTACTCACTCAAATTTAAAAAAAAAATATTTTGACGAATGCGGATAAGGAATTTTAAGAGTAATGAAACTTGTTTTCTCAGTGATTGAAGCTGAAATTCTTACTGGTAAGAACATTCTATAGAAAACACTATGTATCAAGTTAAGCAGGGTTTCTACTAGTTCCTACTAGTAGATAAGCCTAGTTTCTACTTCACAAAGTAGAGTTATTAGCAGGCTAATGAGAGACTTAACAGAATCTGTACTCCTTACCAGATTATAACAGCTTTCCAAATATTTGCTTTAGCATTTAATAGGAAGAAGCAACTTGATATTAATGGAATGTAAACATGATAATCACAGAAAGGATCTTTTCAAATGATCATAACAAACTGGGGAGACTGAAGAGAAGTTCGTGATCATAATGTGTGCTTAGTTTAGGTTAATTATGAGTAAGAATAGGAAGATGAAATGTAGGAAAAATTTAATTAAAAAGTAATAAATAGACTTTGATATATGTTTCATTTTCCAGTGTATCCAAATCAATATATCTTACAATGAATATTTACAATTATGTGGGGTTTATGCTTAAACAGTCAATCAAGTGCAAAAATAATTATTAAATCTGCTTTAGTGACTTTTATGTCATGATGTAAATGTGTATAAAATTAATTTCAGGTAGTTTTTAAGAGTGTTTGCTTTCATGTCGTGTAACTTTAAAGTTCAACAAATCCTACTTTACTAAAAAAACAAAATCAAAATCAAAACAAACAAAAAAATCCTAAATAAAACCACAGAAAAAAACAAACCAAAACAAAAAAACAAAAATCCTCCACAAACACCAACAATCAAACCAAAAACTTGTGATGAAAAAGACTTTGATTCAGTCTGAACATTTGCCTGCTTATGAAAAATAGTGAATGAATTCCTTGTTTTGCTTTGCTTGTATACACAGCTTTTTCTTTACCTATTGATAGCTCACCTGACCTTTTAAATAAATATAGTTAGGCTAAAACTTTTCTTTTAATTCTCAATATAAGTTAGATTTAAACTCTTAAGTATAAGTGAGGCCTGATTTGCAGTTTGTTCACTTCTCAGGCTCACAGCTGCAGCTGGCATTGGGTAGTAGATAAGGGAAACCGTTGCTTTGACCTAGTTGGGAAAGTAATTGCTTCGAACTGTAAATTTTGAGAACCGTTAATTGTTAAGACATTCCAGGATAAGGGGGATGAGGTCGTCTTGGAAGAACCGACATAACAAGCTCAGCCCCATTTACGTCAGCCCTGAGAGCAGTGGAACATCTTTCACAAACAAGTGCCAGGTACAAGGATGAAGAATTACGAGATGGAGGATGAAGTAACGACCACCACTACGCAAGCGCAAGGGACATTTTAATATTTTAATGAGTTCCAAAAGTTACCACCTTTCATGTTAATTAACTGAGGAATGGGAGGGATCTGAGGGTTTAAATTGGGGCTGAGAATGGTACTCGGGGAAAGCAGTTTTTTAGGAGGAGTGATCCCTCACTCTCCTGGCGCCAATAAAAGAATGCTACTTTCAGAAACTTCAAACTTAGTCTCTGGAAGGTTTTTTTCTACTCAGGCCGACTTTTACGGTTTCACTATTAAACTGTCTTTATCTCAACCCATGAGTTTTCTCACTTTTACCCTTCTGATTCCCTTTCACACCCAGCTGGAGGAGGGAGTCAGTGAGCGGCTGTGCGAGGCTTAGCTGCCTACCAGGGTTATCCCACACCAGAACCACAAGAGAGAAGGACAAAAGAGATCTCTTTTAATGGTTAACAAACATATTCAAATGGTAGGGTAATGGAAACAATGACCTAAAATCTCAAACTATGTAGTTAGGTTATATAGACAACAATAGAGTGTTTCTAAAGAGATCTGAGCTTGTGCTAGCTTGCATCCTGTTTCCTTGAAGCACAGAGTGAGTTTGTATTTCTTGAAACATTCTTTTTCAAAAGAAAACTGGAATAAGCAGAATAAACACATGTATTCCTTTCAGTCAAAACTTCAAAATTTTTGTCATCCACCCAAGACAGGGAAACAAGTTATGTTCCCTCTCTTTGAATTCAAGTTCGTTTTCCTGCAGAGGATCTTGACATTTGCAGACTTGTATATCAGGACTGGGATACGGTGCCAGAAGAGAAACAAGACCATGCAGTGTTTTATCTAGTGTGAACACAGGTAACCATCTCCACAGAGAGTGTGCAAACACTAAACAGTGTGGGCACAAGCCACTGGACATCTTCAGGACTTCAAACATCTCTAGAACCAGTGCCTTTAGGAACATAGATGCAGCCATCACTACCCAAATGTGATTAAATTCACAAATGTAACTTTATTTTAAGACATTGAGCCTCTGTTCTTTTATGTTAACGCTATAGATTTATTAAGGGAATAACAAGTCTTCTAAATATGTTAAAAAAAATTAAAGTTTTGATATATGATAAACCCCTAGGACAGTTACCTATTCTTACTAAAATATTGAGAATGAGCAGTTCCTTATATGTCCTGTGCTACTATTTGTGTTACAGGCAAAAATGTTTGCCTTCCCTAAAATCTTTTCATGCCACTTGAGCTAATTAATAAGTGTTCAGTTTTGGCTAAGGTTCTGAAGAAATGTCTGTGCACTTTGCATACAATGTGCTGCCCATACAAGACCAAACAAAATTATTGCAATCTTGTGGAAAGAGTGAGGTTATAGAAGTATTTTTCACATTGTGAGGAGATATTTTCAAGTCAGAGAGTACAAATTTCACATCTGATACTCAAGCACTGTCTTAAACAATAATATCTAAGTATTCATTGTTAATGTTCTAAAAATGAGATAAATAGAAATTAAGCTAACACTGGTAAAATCTACTGGTAAATATCTGCCTTCATGATTTTTTTCTGGGTGCTAGGGTATTGCCATCATAGAAAATACTTTCTTTTAACATACCAGTGATTCCTTACAAATTGAACCAGCAATATTTTCATATGAAAATATTATTTCTAATTTCACAGAGGAGGTAGTGTTACATATGACATTTCCAGAATGATAGTCCTGTTTCAAGATGGAAAAATGCCTCAAAACTCGTGACTTCATAGCTATAGTTTTCATTCAATTGTACAGCTGATCTGATGTGAATGGAAGCTTCTCTATCACTTAAACAGGAATGATATTGACAGTTTTATGTCAGGTTAAGCTCTCACACCAGTTGCTTTTGCATTTTCTTATGACTCCAGTACGACAGAAAATAAAATTTTCAGTATTTAGTCTCTTCCGAACAGTTATTTCTAGTGCTGCCTGGAACAAAGCTCTTGGTCCTAGACAGCTTAGTTTACTAGTATAAATACAGCCACAGATACCAGGTGACTCAGGGCTACAGCATATAAGGAAGAGTACGTGCTTTGTCATCTCAGTATCCATTTTGTACAACAGGAGGATTTGGTGGGATGGATGTTTCTTTGTTCGAACACGAATACAAAGGGTGTAAGATGATTTCCATTAGTATATCTCTTAGAGATCCAAATAGAAATAGGTAGTACTTTTCTAAGCTTGAAGGAGGCCTCCAGGCTAGAAAGAGTTGCTTCAGCCAGCAAGCACATTAGAAGGTGATATTAGAATTCAAAATGATATTGACAAGTTGGAGGAGTGGCCTAAAAATGTAAGATACAATGCAATAAATACGAGTGCTAGATTTTACTGTTAGGAAGAAATAATCAACGACACAAATGTGTAGAGAATGACTATAAAAAACAAAGCAATAGCAGCTGAAGTCCCTTCCCTCCTAAATTATCCTGTTCCTACTGTTGCTACTCCACTTTAGCTCTGTAGTTATGATGAACTTTCCAAATGCATATCTTATTGGTTTAGAAAAAAAATGTAATTTATACATATGTGAGCCCTCTTGCAAAACCTTTTCTGTTTCAAAAAATTTAGACTGAAGACTGTCTCCGTTTAAGGCTCAGGGCAATCCCTCATGGAGCAGAATTTGTTTCACCCCTCTTCCCCCTCCCCTCTTCCCTCCCAGGGGAGGAAGAAAGACCTCACACAAAGTTGGAAATCAAGATCACAACTTTTAACAGGGAACAACAAAAGGGATATTAAAGGAAGGGAAATATACAGAGGTATCAAGGGAAGATATATATACAAATATATACAACACCAATCCTTGGATGTTGTTGGATCCCTCCCGAGCCACGTGGAGTTGTAGCAGCCACAGACATGAGCGGAGCCAGCAGCAATCCCAGCGAGGAAGGGGTGAGCGGAAGTTCCTGTGTCCTTTTATAGAGTGTGGCAGGAAGGGGGGGGGAATAGCCGCTCCACCTGTCCCTCCCCTTCCCCAAACCTTAAACCACAACAAAGACCAATACTATTTTTTCTAGAAAAAAACCCCCAACCTTGAAGATCTTACGTTCCCATATATTAATATGGAGATGCCTTTAAAAATTCCTGATTTGTGGTTGTTTAAAGCTGTTGAAGTTATATCATTAAATATCAGTGGATGATAAGCTACTGTAGCCCTAAATAAAATGGGGTTTTTGCCAGTATTCTGGATTTAAAAGCAGCTTTAAAGTTGCCTGACTCAAACATTTAACCTGATTTATGGGTTGTGCCCTGAGAGTACTAAGGCTAAGTCTCACTAAAATCACTTTAAAGACTTTTAAAATTAAGTAAAGAACCAAATGTAACTACTATTCTAAACATACTGTGAAGTATTAATTATGCATTTTAAGTGAAAGTAATAAACAAGACAATTTAATTTGTGACATATAATGAATCCCAAAATGTATCCTTGCTCAAGGCATTTTCTAAATAAACACTTGCTTTTAAGTCACAAAGGAATTGAATTTGAAACCATTAGTTACTGAGTCAGAAGCTGCTTGTTAAAACATTTTTCTAGAGTCACCTGTTTAAAACACGTAAATGTTTCTAAAGTGTTAATACATTGAGAGAAAAGTAAAGTAGTCTAACATGAAAGGGAAGTAAAGATATTTGTATTATGCCTAGCAATATTTGTTAATGAGATAAAACTACTTAAGATCAATTGTGAGTGCCAAGCCAATGTAAAATATAGTTTAAGTTCACACAAAGTTCTAATATTTCTGTCAAAATAGAACACAACCACAAAAATTGAAACCTAAACAAAAACTTATACTTTCATAGACTAATTGTTTGTGACCCACTAGATGCATATTCCTCATATTCTTTTCCTGTAGAAAGTCCTCTGTGCAAAGTAATCTCTGAGCACTGCAGAACCTAAATATCATGTATACATTCTGAATAAAACATGCAAAAAAAGGGCTTGATAATGATGACCTCTTTTCACCCAGCAATTTCATCAGTGCTAGAGTAAGATAGATCAGGAAAATCTTCCTGGAATGTAAACATTACTCCTTCTTCAAAAAGTATTTAACCCTTCCAGTCCTTCTTTTCTACAATTTGAGTACTACGGGGTCATGCATCAGTTTAGTACTGGAAAGATAAGGTGTTTTTTTCTAGTGAGTTATCCAAATATGAGATATATAGAGTCCACAGAGAGACTATTAAATTTAGAAGCATTTTAAGTGAAATTCTACTTCCTTCCAAAATACATAAATTTAAAAAAAAAAAAAACACAAACAAAACCAAAAACATTAACCTGTGGAGTTTTTTCCCTCATGACCTCTCTTCAATCTGAGTAACAGTGCTATCTCTCGGAACACTCACCTGGGAGATCTGGAGAAGTGCATGTACAGATGTGAATATTTAATAAAAGAGACATCTGTAACAGTCAGAATGAGAACAGTTCAAACAGTTCTGTCTAGTATTGTTCACATTCAGTCTTTTTCCCTGTCAGAGCAACTTTTAGCAAGGGCAAGAAGACAATTGCATTGAAACAGGGACTCAGAGGACCCTGTTTCCTGCTCAAAGTCACTGCTTTTCTATCTTTCCCACACAGAGTTGCTACCTTTATATTTTGATTCAGACAGCCCAGCAATTACAAATCTGTGTCTAGATTGGTGTAGAACTTATAATTCACTCAGTACAAAATTTTCCCAGGACCCTGTACCAACAAACTTCAGAAAGTCCCATCAGAATAAGAGTAGAGTTCATGGCTAAACAGCAGTCCAACTTCTTCTGCCAAGAGCTCCGTAGCTCCCTAGAAGTCCATCATTTCTTCTTCTGTTACAATGTCAGTACACACTCACACATACACTTCTGCTCCTGAAAATCTGCCCTGTTCCCAGTTTGATTTCCTACCTTTTCTTCTGAATATGTTGATGGCATACCATCTCCTTTTCAATAATCACATAACATAAAATTTATTGTCATACAAAGATGCTTGTTTTATCTATCTCTACAGATTATTTTTTTATCAGTTTCAGAACTTTATAAAATATTATTAATCTGGTAATGCTCCTAAGTTTCAGCTACTTGTGGTAGATTGACCCTGGTTGGATGTCAGGTGCCCACCAAACCTATCACTCCTGCTCCTCAGCTGGACAGGGGGAGAGAAAAATACGATAAAAGGCTCATGGGTTGACATAAGGACATGTAGAGATCACTAACCAATTACCTTCACAGGCAAAATAGACTCAGCTTGGGGAAGTTAATTTAATTTATTACCAATCAAATCAGAGTAGGGTAATAAGAAATAAAATCCTAATTTTAAAATGTCTTTGCCCCACTCCTCTCTTCTTTCCAGGCTCAACTTCATTCATAATTTTTTCTACCTCCTCTCCTGCCAAGTGTTGTAAGAGGATGGGGAATTGGCATTGACTCTATTGGACATAAGGGAAGCTTCTAGCAGCTTCTCATAGAGCCATACCTTAGCCTCCCCCCCTCCCACCAAACCCTTGCCACACAAACCCAATACACTGCTACACCAGTATGCTGTACTCACAAACACGAGTGACTACCTTTGGAACACTCCCTCTTGGTTTGAATGTGAGGAGAGCTGATTGCCAGTGCATTCAAAGGGTGTGTTTTCACATCCACATAAACATTCTAGTTTTTCTGACACAACTCCAATGTGTGCTTACACTAGCTTTGTGTCATTATTCAGACCTGGTTATTATCTTTTGTTCCATTAGCCATTAGCCACTGAAATCACTGCAGTTCTCAAGTGTAAAACACATGAGCTCAGCAACAAAGGGACTCAGTCTCTACAGTGTTTTAACACTGGAAGGTTCCTGTGTATGTATATATTTCTATGTATACCATACTGTGCACTGTGCTGAAGTACTCCAGAAAAAGAGTATATCAAGCCATAGGATCCCCTGAAGAGGGGACATACCACAGAAGTACACTGCAGTCTCCTTACAACATGACCTTTTATCCTGTGGACAAAAGGAAGACAGTGAATGTGGGATTATTTTTTGTTTTGTTTTAGCAAAGTTTTTGATGATTCTGTCTCTCACAGTATCCTCTGGACAAAATATCCACCATACAGCTACCCATGTACACAATACAATGCACAAACAATTGGCAGAAGGGTTGAGCTGAAAAGGCTGTAGTAAATGAGGTAACATCAGGCTGACTAGTGGTGTTCCCCAGGGATTAATTTTAGGGCCAGTTCTCTTCAATGTTTTTATCAATGACCTGGACAAAGTAGTTCAGTGCAAACTAAGTAGGTTTGCCAACAATGTTAAATTAGGAGGAGCCATTGATTCCCTCAAGGGTAGAGAGGTCTTACAGAGACATCTTGATTGTTGTCACCAATGCTATGAAATTTAACAAGGAAAAATGCCAGACTTTGCACCTGGAAGGGTGTAATCCCAGATGTATGCATAGACTGAGGGACAAGAGGCTGGAGTGCAGCCCAGCAGAAAGGGATCTGGGGATTTTGGTTGATGATTCACAGATTCATAGAACATGAGGGGTTGGAAGAGATCTCAAAAGATCATCTAGTCCAACTCCCCTGCTAGACCAGAATCACCTAGATCAGGTTATACAAG
Organism: Brachypteracias leptosomus; assembly: GCA_013401335.1. Classification (NCBI taxonomy): domain Eukaryota; kingdom Metazoa; phylum Chordata; class Aves; order Coraciiformes; family Brachypteraciidae; genus Brachypteracias; species Brachypteracias leptosomus. Next base: position 34,362 of record VYZX01005835.1, on the reverse strand, counting down.
AACGTGTCCAGGCAGGTTTTGCATGTCTCCAGAGAAGACGACTCCATAACCTCTCTGGGCAGCTTGTTCCAGTGCTCTGTCACCCTCCTATGCTCCAGCTTGTACCCATTGTCCCTTGTCCTATCACTGGATGTCACTGAGAAGAGTCTGGCTCTGCCCTCCTGACACATTCCCTTTACATATTTATAGACATTCATGAGGTCACCCCTCAGTCTCCTTTTCTCCAGGCTAAAGAGACCCACCTCTCTCAGCCTTTCCTCATAACAGAGATGCTCCACTCCCTTAATCATCTTAGTAGCTCTGCACTGGACTCTCTCCAGGAGCTCCCTATCTTTCATGAACTGGGATGCCCAGAACTGGATACAGTACTCCAAGTGGGGCCTCACTAGCGCAGAGAAGAGGGGGAGGAGAATCTCCCTCGACCTGCTGGCCACGCTCTTCTTAATGCAGTGCAGGAAGCCATTGGCCTTCTTGGTCACGAGGGCGCATTGTTGGCTCATGGTCATCCTTTTGTCCACTGTGACTTCTAGATCTTTTTCCCCAGAGCTGCTCTCCAACAGATCAGCCCCCAACCTGTACTGATACATGGGGTTGTTCTTCCCCAGATGCAGTACTTTACACTTGCCCTTGTTGAACTTCATTAAATTTCTCCCTGTCCAGCTTTCCAGCCTGTCCAGGTCACGTTGGATGGCAGCACAGCCTTCTGGCATGTCAGCCACTCCTTCCAGTTTTGTATCATCAGCAAACTTGCTGAGGGTACACTCTATCCCTTCATCCAGGTCATTGATTAATATATTGAACAGCACTGGACCCAGGACCAACCCTTGGGGGACACCACTAACCACAGGCCTCAATATGAGTCAACAATGGGCTCTGGAAGTCAAAAGAGACAGCCATATCCTGGGATGCTTTAAGCCCAGTATAACTAACTGGACAAAAAACCTGATTACCCTATTACACTCAACACTGGTACAGCCTCACCTTAAGTACTGTGTGCATTTAGGGTTTCACAACCTAAAAAGGATATAAAAATATTAGAATGAGTCCAAAGAAGGGTAACAAAAATGATGAAAGAACTAGAAGGCATGAATCCCCCTCATTATAAGAAGGACATTGAAGTGCTGGAACACGTCCAAAGAGGGGCAACGAAGCTGGTGAAGGGGTCTAGAGTACAAGCCTTGTGCGGGGAGAATCAGGGNTCTCCCTCGACCTGCTGGCCACGCTCTTCTTAATGCAGTGCAGGAAGCCATTGGCCTTCTTGGTCACGAGGGCGCATTGTTGGCTCATGGTCATCCTTTTGTCCACTGTGACTTCTAGATCTTTTTCCCCAGAGCTGCTCTCCAACAGATCAGCCCCCAACCTGTACTGATACATGGGGTTGTTCTTCCCCAGATGCAGTACTTTACACTTGCCCTTGTTGAACTTCATTAAATTTCTCCCTGTCCAGCTTTCAAGCATGTCCAGGTCACGTTGGATGGCAGCACAGCCTTCTGGCATGTCAGCCACTCCTTCCAGTTTTGTATCATCAGCAAACTGGCTGAGGGTGCACTCTATCCCTTCATCCAGGTCATTGATTAATATATTGAACAGCACTGGACCCAGGACCAACCCTTGGGGGACACCACTAACCACAGGCCTCAATATGAGTCAACAATGGGCTCTGGAAGTCAAAAGAGACAGCCATATCCTGGGATGCTTTAAGCCCAGTATAACTAACTGGACAAAAAACCTGATTACCCTATTACACTCAACACTGGTACAGCCTCACCTTAAGTACTGTGTGCATTTAGGGTTTCACAACCTAAAAAGGATATAAAAATATTAGAATGAGTCCAAAGAAGGGTAACAAAAATGATGAAAGAACTAGAAGGCATGAATCCCCCTCATTATAAGAAGGACATTGAAGTGCTGGAACACGTCCAAAGAGGGGCAACGAAGCTGGTGAAGGGGTCTAGAGTACAAGCCTTGTGCGGAGAGACTCAGGGAGCTGGGGTTGTTTAGCCTGGAGGCTCACGGGAGAACTTAGCAGTCTCTACAGCTACCTGAAAGGAGGTTGTAGCAAGATGGGGGTCAGTCTCTCCTCTCAAGTAACAAGCAATAGGACAAGAGGAAACTGCCTCAAATTGCACCAGGGGAGGTTCAGATTGGATATTAGGAGAAATTTCCTTATCAAAAGCATTACAAAGCACTGAATCAGGCTGCCCAGGGAAGTGGTTGAGTCACCATCCGTGGATGTATTTAAAAGACATGTAGATGTGGCACTTAGGGACATGGTTTAGCAGTGGACTTCAAGTGTTAGGTTAATGGCTGGACTTGATGATCTTAAAGGTCTCTTCTAACTAAAAATGATTTTATGATTCTATGAATTACGAGGAGCAGCTGACATTAGGTTTGTTCAGCTTAGAGGAAATTAAGGGGTGACCACATTACTGTCTACACCCTTCTCATGAGGGGGAGCAGAGAAGGGGATGCTGATCTCTTTAATGTCTGGTGATAGAATGCAGAGGGGTTGCTTAAAACTGCGTCAGAAGAAGTTCTGATTAGATATTGGGAAAAAGCTCTTTACTGAGAAGGTTGTCAAGCAGTGGAGCAAGCTCACCAGGGGAGTGGTCATGGACTGAAGCACTTATATATGCATATATATATGAGNAAGAACTAGAAGGCATGAATCCCCCTCATTATAAGAAGGACATTGAAGTGCTGGAACACGTCCAAAGAGGGGCAACGAAGCTGGTGAAGGGGTCTAGAGTACAAGCCTTGTGCGGAGAGACTCAGGGAGCTGGGGTTGTTTAGCCTGGAGGCTCACGGGAGAACTTAGCAGTCTCTACAGCTACCTGAAAGGAGGTTGTAGCAAGATGGGGGTCAGTCTCTCCTCTCAAGTAACAAGCAATAGGACAAGAGGAAACTGCCTCAAATTGCACCAGGGGAGGTTCAGATTGGATATTAGGAGAAATTTCCTTATCAAAAGCATTACAAAGCACTGAATCAGGCTGCCCAGGGAAGTGGTTGAGTCACCATCCGTGGATGTATTTAAAAGACATGTAGATGTGGCACTTAGGGACATGGTTTAGCAGTGGACTTCAAGTGTTAGGTTAATGGCTGGACTTGATGATCTTAAAGGTCTCTTCTAACTAAAAATGATTTTATGATTCTATGAATTACGAGGAGCAGCTGACATTAGGTTTGTTCAGCTTAGAGGAAATTAAGGGGTGACCACATTACTGTCTACACCCTTCTCATGAGGGGGAGCAGAGAAGGGGATGCTGATCTCTTTAATGTCTGGTGATAGAATGCAGAGGGGTTGCTTAAAACTGCGTCAGAAGAAGTTCTGATTAGATATTGGGAAAAAGCTCTTTACTGAGAAGGTTGTCAAGCAGTGGAGCAAGCTCACCAGGGGAGTGGTCATGGACTGAAGCACTTATATATGCATATATATATGAGTTAACTTTTAGGTTGCCCTGTGTGTCAATTAAACAACAGGAGAAAGACACATACACACCATAATTCAACAGTCACCAGCTGAAATATGTACCTTTTTAGAGCCTTCAAACTATGCTGATGTGTGTCAGGACTTAGACCAAGAATCAATCCATGAACAATACAGAGCCTCACAGCAACCAGGTATCAGGTGGGTAAAATCCATTCAGAAGTGTCTTTGTCTTGACATTTAGCAACAGTTCTGAATGTTTAAAAATACAAACACAGACCCACACATACATATGTATCTATATATAAATATAGATGTGATTGTATATATGACAAAAAAAAACCACCTTTTTCCAACAACCAGTGATAAAATTTAATGGGAAAAATAATTCTTAAGGCCATATGTGTATCTGTGCTGCTAGCTCTCTTCTTCCTCAGGCCAACACCAAACTCAGCAACATCATCTCAGCATAAGTTCATCTTTTATTCTTCATCTATTTGCTCTTCTCCGTCTCAAATCAGCCAAGGGGGAACACACCACTGAGAGAGAGCTCAGCAAGCTGGCCCCAGCAGGAGCTCTCTTCAAACTGATCAATTTCTTGTTGCTTCTTGCTTCTGTTGCTGCTCCTTGTTGCTGCTTCTCTCTTCTGTTGCTTCTCCTTGTTGCTGCTTCTCTCTTCTGTTGCTTCTCTCCAATTGGTCCAGTTCATGCTTCTCAGACTGATTCGGTTCCTGGTTACTATATCTCTATCTCTGCCCACCACTCCAACCATGATCACCTGGGGGAAGGCAGGGCCTCACACAGGTCGGCCAGGTTCTATCTCTGGGGCCCAAAACCACTGGGGGAAACAAAACATTCTGCTGGGTTAGGACTCATCCATAGGTCAATTCCAACTCGGGGCCCACAGCCCAGTCCCCAGCACTTCAGTATCCTATGTTGCAACCTAAAGCATTTTAGCCAGTTTGTGAATATGTAATTTGTCATTACAAGCAGACATATGCTCAAATAAGAAGATTTAATTACTTACCTTTTTTTAAAAACATTTATTCACTGAGTTACTAATGTGCTATATGGTGATGTTTGCCATCTACACTTCCCAAAACAGAAAAAGTAAAATCCTGTCAATTGGAAGAGGGGACTTGGGTCAATTTACAACAGACGTCCTGAACTCTGAAGGATGGGAAATCCTTCTGGGCATGCATTTGTCTTCAAAAATGTTTACAATTTGTATTTCAGTGGTTACAAGTGATGCATGGATGAAAGAGCAAAACATCCCTTTTATGCTCGGTGATACATAGGAAGATCATATACACATTCCACAAAAGATATTGCACATCTGTGTTCCTAAAGCTTGGCTTTCAAGCCATCCCAAGATACAAAACTGTATTCAAAGAAGAAAGGGGAAAAAAGGCACTTGCAACATTTTATTTTTCTCCTGTGCCTATAAATGTTTCTCTTTGTAGAACTGCAGCTGGCCACTACTGCAAAGATTAATTAAGACAATCTCTAATAAATAAAAACATTCAACTAAATTCTTCTGAAGTTTAATCCATGCACAATTTGCAACACTCAAGTCTTCTATCACACACAGTGCACACACCTACAGTCACACACACCCACCAGCAATGGATAATCCTTTCAAACAGCCCATGCTACAGCACAGTCACTGAGAAAATGATCCCATGCATTCAGGAACACAGTAGGATTCCCACTCAGGGCTGGTGTACCTTTGCCCAGGTTCCAGTGATACACTTTTGATTGTGTGATTTTTAAAGGCTAATTTGTCTTCGCAGGGAAGACCACACTGCTGACGGTGAGTTTAGGAGCTTAGAAATTCTGTTCTGCTTATGCTTGTATCCATTACAAGCAGCTTGTATTAAGTATTTTAGTCCTTTTGCTATTGTACATTAGCTTAGATTATTATTCTCTATCAAAAGAACACGTTACCAGTGAAATTAAGCAGCTGCTTAAAATGAAGAATAGCTCATGATTTATGTAAAGTAATTTGCTACTTCCATCTAACTTTTCTTTTAGTCCTTGCTTTCAGAAGTAGGCGGATCTATGTACATCACAGAAGATTCAAAATCATGTTTACTGACTGTAGTGGGCCTAAAATCTCACACATAAGGTTGAACTAAAATGAAGCTTTGGGGCTTTTTGTTTGTTATCACAGTCCCAAGACAATTCATTAAGAAACATAATCCAAATGGCTCCACTATCGTGTACAAAATGCTAGCATGCATTTTATTGCTTATTTTGAAGAATAACAAATTTTGATATTTGGAGAATTCTCTCACCATAGTATCTGATCTCCATTAAAAATGGTGTGTTGTCATAAATATGGCACCTGTCAGCTGTCCCAAGGTCATGTAGTGGTATTTTGCATATGACAGCATAAACTATGGCACAACTTTTCATAAGAGCATGTGAAAACAGGGGCAGAAACGCAGAGAAAATGGAGTCAAAAACTTAATGAACAGTTTGCTTGAAACTATACTAATTAGCAATATCACAACTTATCAACTCCATAGTGAATCCAACGTTGTGCCAATGGGTAACTAGCTGGATATTTGATTTTCACAGCTACAGAAAAGATTGAGTTGTTTCTGAGATTTTCACTGTTTCTCCTCTTGAAGAGCTTGATGCAGCTCATTATATATATTTCTTAAGTGATAGTTTTCTGATTCCTAAGGAGGTTAAATGGCCTGATGGACTGAGCATGATGCCAAAAGGCAAAACTCCCAAGCTTTCATGTTGTCTCTGACACCAACTCACTATGTAGTTTGGATTTAACAGATGACATTTTTCCCTAAATGAGGGCAGTATTATTTAAGAACCACAAAGAGAGCAACAAGGAATAATCATTATTTTACTGTGTTTTGAAAACACAGCAGCAAATCTATCCACGGAGCTAGGCATGAGTTGCTGAGGTTTTCAGTTTTCTTCGGTGGTAATTAGAGGAGACAGATTTCACTAGAGACTGTGCCATCAGCAGAAGGAAAACCAGTTGCTAAGAGAAGATGCATGTGGGAACTGTCGGATGAAGCCCACACTGAGGAAAGCTGTTTTATTTTCTAGTCAGGGTGAAGACAACTGGTAATTGCAGCAGCCTGGGGGGAGAGCTGCAGAGGAGACTGTACCTGACCCTGATTTGCTCAGCACCTGTCTCCAGCTGGCAACTGAGCTACCCAGGGAGAGCAGATGGATGTGGCTCCAGCAGGGAGGCCAGAATGGACCAGGAGCCAGAAGGGAGCATATACAAGTGGGAGACTGCAGCTGGGTGACCCACACTGAAGCGCAGAGCATCCGCCGCAAACTCTGCTGTGGGGCACCCTGGCATTAGTCTGGCCAGGAACAGCTTGAGGCAGCTTCGCCAGCTGCTTCACAGACATCTGGTCCTCACTCCCGCCAGCCCTGGAAAAGTGCCAGTCTGTATGAAAAGCTAGTTTATCAGCCCAAAGCCCACAGATCATTTCAGACCTGCATCAGGACATAGAGGGAGAGAATTGTCAGCCAGCAGTGCTCGGGGCAAGTTTGAGCCCAGGCCTTTCCATTGCTCCTGTCTTTTCACACTGACACTCAGCACTCAGCAAGCTTTCTCTGTACTGAATAAATACATCAGCCTTAACAATTTTTAAGCTCCCAGGCACGATGTGTGCTGCCAATAGTTTCACCAGGGGAGGAGGTGGCCAGGTATGGACAGAACACCCAGGTACCAGTGAGTGAGCTACCTGTAACTTTGTGGCCCTCAGGTCTCTGCTGGGTGGGCAGGCAGGATACTCTTCCAGTCTCAGTACAGCTTTATTTGAAGTTTAGGTGGATCACAGGGAGTTTTCAGAGATTTCATAAATTAGTGAAAAGTAGCAATAGTAAAGCAGACTTTTCTGGACACAGCTGTAACTGCTGCATCCTTTGAGATCCTAGGGCTTAGTCCATAGTCCCCAGGACTACTGACTTGTGCTGGGCAGCTTTGTGGAAATGCTTTCTGGTGGCAGGGCTAAGCAATGAAAACACAGTACTGGATGTTCATCTCCCTGTCCACCATATTTCCCAGTCAGAAACACTCAAACTATTTTACTATCTGAATATGTGTTAGGAAGCCAATACAGAAAAACACCAATAAAATGCACTGAAAAATAGTAGCAGGCTACATTATTAACTTTAAAAGCTATTAGAAATCAATCAGAACTTCATCAGGGCCCAAGGGGTAGCCTAATATAATAGAAGGCAGTCTATTAAATATAAAAGTCAATTATGCAACAAGTTCAGAACTCCTGTCCTCCACCACAAAAAATTAAGGCAAAAAAGACAATGCCAGCTAGCACTCTCATCTTGTCACAGACTCACAACTTCAGGGCTTGTTTCTAACAACTGTGGTCCCATGGATAGGTCCAAGTACAAGAAAATCAGGCAAATATTCGTAGGAACACAAATTCAGAAGATAGTGAAAGTAGTTACCATCAGATCAGATATCCTGATCTGGTGTTTGGGTGTGGTGCTTCAGTGTTATTTTCAGATCACTTTAAAAACTCCTTTAAAGTGCATTGACATTGATTATGAAAAAAAAAGAAACCATTTACCAGTGCCAAAGGAAAGCTTAGGGAAAAGTATATCTGAAGCACTTCTTAAATATTACCTATATATTACCCTTTCAGGAAGATCACTTCTCACAGACACTCAATAATGTACTATACATATATAAGGTCATAATGACTTATTCCCTAAATCTCTACACTCATGCAAAAAGAGCTGGCAACTGACAGGAAAAAAATTCTTCCTCCATCCTGAGTCTGTCAGAAAAGCTTAATTCCAGCAGCCAGCTTAAGCAGAAAAAAAATCCCTATGACAAGAGACAGAGGTCAAAGGAATAAAGGGGTTGTTGCTACTTGCAGTCCCCTGATAGTGCTACAAAACTTTTAGAAAGCTGGGATAGGTGAATCTCTTTTTTTTTTTTAAATATTCATTAAAAACACAAGAAGTGCTGCTTAGTGCTCTTACAAATTCTAAGGCAAAAATCCTTTATTTAGGAAACCATGCCACAATTTTAAACAAGAAAAATAAATGCTAGCCTTTTATGTTTTCCTGAAATATTTTTCTTACTTCTTTTCGCCTTTTCTACCACTTGCATTGCATTCATACATCCAGAAACAAGGTAAAACATTTACACAAACTAGCCCTTGATCTCTGAAAAGAATGGTTTAAATTTGCTTTAAAAAGAATTCCAAAATGAAACACATAAACCCACAAACTTGTTCACTCTTGTTTGATATTACCAATGCTGGCAACAGCCATTACTCAAAAAAGCAGACTGAGTGCAGGTTTAGAGGAAGCTGTATTAGCACTGTAGGAAAGCCTGAATGCTGAGTTCAGACTAATCAGTGAGTAACCTTCTGGAGTAACTGAAGTCATGAGTTCCATCTATATTTTAGAAATCCTAAGAACAGTGGGAAAAGTAAATCACTGCATTGGGTCCTATTGTGCAAAAGATTTTATGTTGTGAGAACAGCCTACAGTTAGGGGAGAAGTGGAACTTAAAGTGCCCAAGAGGCACTGTAATGTAAATGCCAAGGGTAAGCTGGAAACATTTATAGCTCATTATTGCCCTCTAGTGTATGTTATGCAAGTAGTTGTGGTGGTTTTAAGTGATGAAGGGGAAAAAAATGGAAGTATGGCTCTTTATTTTAAACAAAAAGATAACAGTCCTTTCCAGAGGACTGGAGGGTTTTATAATTTTAAGTTAACCTTAAGAGAATCCGGAGTAGGGAGGGAGAGAAAGGGATTTTGGAAAGGTTATGATAATACACCATGCCTTCTTTTCCCTGATTTTGGGGAGAATAGATATTTTGCTTGGGATACACTTGATTCACAGACCCTCTGTCTTCTAATTTAGTTGCATCATGTGGCAACAAATAAATTGCTTCCTGACTGTTATAAGGCAGGGAAAGGAAGGAGAAGATATCGATTCCAGCATGAGATAAGGAAGAAAGGGAAGAGCTTCTATTTTAAAGAAAAAAACCTTGTCCATGGTCATTTGTTATATATGTATTTTTTTTCCCTCTTAAGAATATCCAGAAGAATTTAAAGAGAGTTCTTTAAGCACCAGTGTATGTAAAGCACTAGGATGATAAATTGAGTTGAATATTTCTGAGAACAATGTTCCCAGAACACTTTATGTACAGGGAAGAAATACTGCTGTAAGGTAAATATATGGAATTTTTAGCATAGAAGAACATGTCTAAAGATACAAGAAAATTACATGCAATTTCCTGTGCAAAATCTTATGATTACTACAATTTAAAATGAGAGACCCTGAGAGAACGAAAAAAATTAGTACATTTAAAATAGGATGGAAGAATATACTCAGAAAAAAGACACTTACCTTGCTAAGCACTTCATTGTGACCAGTCTCCATGTGATCTTGAAGATAATCTATCATATGGTTGTGCCAATAAAGGAGACTTCCAAATCCATTTCTATGAATTACTGCTTGTTCCACCTGCCTCAAAGCTCTCTGCTTTCCCTGCCAACATTAATACTTTTCTCTTTCTGCACTCCCTGCTCAGTTGTCCAGAGAAGAGAGTGGGATTCAGCTGTTCATTCATAAACATTTACACCACGGATATATACATTTTTGTTTGCCATCAATGGTGTGCGCTGTCACTGAAAACACATAAGTACTAGAAAGTGTGATTTACCTTACTTTTAAAGAAAGCGTAGAAGAATCAAACTCCGGAAAGGCCTATGCCTACCCCTAAGGTAATGAGCCCACATGTAGCCATCCACATGGAAGACCTTTAAAATCAAGCAAGTTGAGTTCCTGAGCCTGGTCTTCAAATACCAAGAACATGTTGAAGATCTACCTTGCTTTCAGAGCAAAGAAATTTGAGAAATAAGTTGCTCCCCTCTTTCCCCTGCTCTTCTGCATGGGTATGAAGTTCAAGCTTTCTTTTACTTCCAACTTTACTTATCCAAACTGACTATTTCAATGTAACTGTCCACAGCCAATTCCTGGAATATATTTAATCAGAGTCACTTAGCCGCTGTGATGATACTAAGCCTTCATTCTTTCAATTATTCTATTGTTAAATTAAGAGCAAAACAACATTCAAAACACTGAGGACTGCATATTGAACGTCAGACCTGTGTGATTTGGTGAACTGGGATGAGAAAAATCCCTCAGGTGCTAGAGTTTATCATGGGGCAACTGACAAACTCTTAGCTTAAGTACTGTTGGCATGGCAGTGTCATACTGACATCAATTGCCATAGCAGATAAAGTACGTAAGTTTGACAAGTTCATTGTTTCAGAGAATGTGATTTGATAATAATTATTTTACAAAGACTAACCCATAGATGAGATTAAAAATTAAGCAGACATGCTTTGCTCTCGCATTCTTATCAGAGAGTATCCCAGTGTACATTCAAGGATCTTACTGAATAACATATACAGACATTAATTTATTCATTACTTTAATCCAAGAAAAACAGTTTAATTCTGGATTTTGATTTTATTTGACTGTCCTCCAAAAGTGTGGGGTGACTATATTTACAAAGCAGCTACATTAGTCTGATTGCATACAACCGCACTTCCACTGGTCACATATTTCCATTGTCTGTGGAGAGATGAGTTATGATAGTGCTTAATGGAATGGACTGAATAGCTACATAACCATCATTAGGGTACTTTTAGATTTGAAGTAGTTACCAGGAAAAGAAATGTTACCTTGTCTGAACTACACTGTGAAAAAAAAAATCACAAGAAAATAAAAAAATCCTATATTTGAAAGAATCCTTAAATGATAAGGAGTGAACTTTACCTCTTCTAAGCAGCTACATACTCTTTACCTGGATTTAGAGCCCAGTTTTCAGCACTACCCTTTTGTAATCCAACAGAAACACCCAAGGGTCCAGCTGACATCAGGGGTGTACCAAGTTGTATTCATAGAAAAATAGATCTTACTTGAAAAGCTCTAATCTAAATAGAATGGGGGGGGGGAAAAAAAGTGTATTTTTCCAAATAGTCTATCCAACAGCTTTCCTCTTGCTAACAAGTTCTCTGCCTCCAGAAGAAGGTGACCACAACCAAATTATGTTGGGAAAATCCCTCCTAGGTCATTCTAACTTTTGAGTTTTTCCCAGGGACTGTCTGTGAAGTGATGGTTGGCATGTGCTAAAGTCATTCCAAGGAATCCACTATCGGCTTACAGACATGGAGGATAGAGTGTCAACACTGAGAAATATCTTGCACACATGTTTGGTGATAAAGCATCAATAGAATCTTCCTGGGAAACACGTTTTTCTGATTGCCCCCCAGACTGCACCCAGGGAAATGAGGTTCCCTGTCTTTATAGTTCAAACTCAGGTTGCAGATAGGGAATGGTGCTATAAAACTTGACCAGAAGCAAACAAAAAAATATAAACAAACAGTTTCACTTATTTCTAGCCTTACTATTTTCCACACAGCAAGAAAATTTGAAAATTACACATTTTATTTGCTGTATTAGTGAGATGAGAGGGAGGATTGCTCTCTGCAGTAAAATTAATTTTAGAATTTCCAAATACATCACAAATCAGAAATTCTGGCATTCAACTGACTACTTACCACCAAAGAAATATGTTGAACAGTGAAACAGCTGCAGGAGGGAGCTCATTCACAGGCAAATAAGATGCCATTACACGACTCAAGAACAGAATAGTGCTCTGATTCTTGATGAAAATAAGAAGCCAAGGGAAGTAAGAAATTTCAAGGTGATTCAGGGTCAAACATGGTTTATATTCGATTAAATTTCAAAGCTAAAATCCTAGCCAATTTCTTTTCCATTACTGTGTGTTTTATGCTATGGTGCCATATGCTGCAGTTTGGAATACTGTCTCCCTCAGTTGTCTTTTAATTGGCTTGACCTATGGGAAAAATGGTTGTAAACTAAGCTAATTATATCAGTTCACCTCATGCTCTATAAAATCTACTATATAATGACATGTCAGGTGAATAAATAAAAGTAAAGCAACAGTATAAATGCAATTACAGTTTCTTAACATATTTCTACATGCCGTACCTTGCTTATTGCACTATCATTGTATGGATTTCTAAGAATTCTATAGACAGTGAGCAGATTCCAATCTCAAACTACAAAGTAAAATTCTAACAAAAACAAAACAACCAGATTTATTCTCTGCAGAACTATTTTTAAAGCCATTAATATTATTTTCAAAATGATTAGGCCCCAATCCGGAATCATTAGCTCATTTCCAATTAAAACCAGATTCAGCATTTGTATACCATCTACTTAGCATACATCAGCATTACTCTCCAGTTAAACTGAATTAAATTGAAATATCATTTCAAAACTTCTCAGAAACTGGGAGTTGATGTCAAAAAAACTGTTAAGAGTGCTAGGTGACATGAGTTAGACAGTGAAGTAGATATCAGAGCTGTAAGAGTGTCTTATTTTAAGCCACAATTGCATGTCCCATATGTCAGTAAAAGCATCTTATCCCACCTAACATCATATCCACTTTACAGACTGATATTTGAAATGATGAACAATGGAAAGCTTGTAAAATGCTTTCCCCAGTACACTTTATAGCTAGCATGGAGTGCATTAGACACAAATGGATAGTATTTTAATGACAAACTACACTGAAAGGAAGTCTGTCTTACCTAATTTTGGCAACCTAAAAGGGACTGGTCTATTATAGTTCCCTAGTATTTTTTTAGATGGGTACATCTCTCTCTCCATTGACACTGGAAGATATCTTGATGATTGTCACTGACTTGAGTTTGATGAAACAACCACCACCTTAAATTCTCAAGATTTTATCCTAAAGATTAAATCCTTGGGATACATTCCTGAGAGATATAATCGATGTTTTTCAAAAAATAGCATACATAATAGTTGTTTATTTGTCACATTTCTTCCATATATTGGTTCACGCGTACAAAAGTGCACCTGCAGTATGCATTCAATCTTTCGGAATACAGTCTTATTTGTATCTTGGTTTTGTAGATAAGAGAATAGCTGTCCTGGTTCAGCCAGGATAGGGTTAATTTTCACCAGGAGTTGCTATTCGATACCATGCTGACATCATGTCCGGTACTCAAGGCACAGGCAGAGCAGTCCCGTCTTTGTCTCACCCGGGCTGCCTCGCTCTGTGTCTGTAGCTGTATCCACGCGGTCTGTAACTTTTATACCTCTTGTTTTGTACATTGTTATCCCTGTTGCTGTTACTGTTGTTGTGATTATTGCTTTTGCATCATTGTATTAAATTCTCCTTCTCTCCACCCGCAGGGTTTGTATTTTGCTCCCTCTCCCATTCCCGTCCGGGGGGTGAGGGGGCAGCGGCCACGTGGTGCCCGGTCCCGGCAGGGTTTAAACCACCACAATAGCCTACTAACAAACCCACTTAAACAAAATCATTCACGGAATAAATATAGAAACTTAATGAAACAACAGGGAAAGAATTAATTAACTGTCTCCACTAAACAGTTCGACTTAAATGAAGCAAAGCACTTGAATATCTGTTTAATTTTGACCACAGAAATAAGCACTGCTTAAATACTCAAAGAAAAGTCAAAAAAGTCTCAGAGTATGTCAATGACAATGTTGTAGAGAAACGTTATTACTCTCTTCCGTGTAGTTTTCCTGAAGTCCTACTATTTTCATTTTCAGAAATACAGTACATTAAAAGATTTCATTACTTCGCAGGATTAGATACGTAGCACCTGGTCTCAACCTGAGCTGGTATGCCTACTTGGCTAATTTAGTTTTAAACTCACTATCAGATTTTCTTTCTGATATACTGCTTGCCCAGGTCAGTATGAAATTTTTTGTGGATTACAATGCACTGTGTTAACCCAGTCTTTAAGTTATATATTCCAGGGTTCTGACACAGATGCTCTCTGATAAATGAACAGAGATGATTCCTGCAGATCAGTTAAAAAATGGCCTTGTTACTTTTATACTTTTGCGGTGGAAAAAGTTGAGGAAAAACTGCCAGCACCAATAAATCGGGGTTGTTTTTTTTTCCTTTTAGGCAGTAGTTTACTCCAAAAGCAATTACAGGAAATGGGCCTATCTTAAGGAGAAAAAAAAATAAAACAAGATTGAGCAAACAGATACATTCTGTGCAAAATATTCTTCTTACTCTTCACTCTGTGAACACAATACCTAATAAGGTGTTCTGTAGAGATAGTCTGTGCTCTCTGCAGAGAATAATCTGTAAGGTGCTCACTTGAGACATACTTGTTGTTTGAAAAAGGAGAACATTCTGCAGGGCCCTTTGAGCATCCTGCATAGCAGAGGACTCTACAGATGAAAATTCTTCAACCTCACCCCTTCAAAAGGAGATACAGGCCTTTATTTGACCACACAAAGTATTTTTGTTTGAAAGTAATAGGATCCAAGAAGCATTATTTTGGAAGTTCTTAAAATCTCAGGCTCAGCTATGACTGGTGGGACTTAAATCAACATCTATTTGCTTTCTCACCATTCATCTAGGGTCGTAATCATTTTACAGCAAAATCCCAGCAAACTGCTGCTAAAGACAATTATGATCCCACAGACCTAACAGTGGTAGAGCAACAAAAAGTGAACTTCTAAAGAACAAACAACTTGTTTCCATGTGAGGAAGTTCATCGGTTCAGCATGCTCTAGTAATTCAATCACAAGCTGTTACGTTATGTGCAAGAGTCCCTGGGTGAAATTGTGTAGTTTGGGTTATGCAGGAGTTCAGCCAGGATGATCATAATTGTTCCCTGCAGCCTTCAGATGTATTTAAAAAACCTAACAACCCAACCAAGTAAAGAAACAGCTGAAATTGCCATATGTAGAGGGGCAGAATTTTTCCTAAATCTTGGTCTTTCACTTTGTTTTCCTCAAGTGCTGGTCTTGACCTCAGATTACAACTTCTTTGACAGATCTGATACAATCTGGCCAATCAATCAGTGTTCTTTTCCTAAAAAAAAAATAATCAAAAATCATAGCGATCCCATAATTTTAAGGTGAACTTCAGGAAAATGAGATTAAATAGAAGATAGTCTGAACTTGAATGTGAAATAATAATTTTCATTTTTCTTTGCATAACAAAACCTTCTGCCAGTAATACATAAAAGCTCTTTAAACAATCACTGAAACTGACCATAGAGGGGCTACCCATTGCAATTTGCTACACTAGCCTATCAAAGTTTCAAGGCTTTTAAGACCAGTGTTCCTGCAAGAACATGGAGACAAAAAGTGATGAACATGGAAAATTCATCTGGAGTTGTTTCGATGTGGGAAAGGCTATGTACTTATTAAAACAAGTCAGTCCCAAAGAGGCTGTGAAATCACCAGTCTTGGAGATACAAAAAATCAACTAGACAAATCTCTGGGCAACTTGCCCCAACATTAAAATTAATACTGATTTGAGTGATTATCTATTAGTCCACAAATTACTTCCAACCTTCTACAGTTCTAAACACATAGAAATCCCCATTGAAAGAATCAATCTTAAAATCAGATTTCATTACTTTTCCCTATATTGCATACTTTCCACTTAGATCCTGTAGGATTGCATGTGTAGTCCAAGTACCTCACCACTAAGGCCTTGTCTTCTTCCCTTCTTCAGAGATGCACACACACAATATCAGGACTCAGAGACAGAAATGCTTGCTCACAGCTTGTGGAAAACCCATTGACATCAATAAATCAGGGGTCACTCCTAAAATGAGCAAGTAGGGTAAAATATCCCTATTAAGCTTATTGCACAGTGGCTCAGCCTCCACTGTTACGCACACCTCACCTCCATTTTAAGAGTCCACTCTCTCCAGCTTCTCCCAGAGTTGGAGAGAATTGAAACCTTGAGATATGCAGCAATCTCAGTTCTCTTACCCATGGGCAATCGGTGTCACAACTGAGCAGTCATGCAAAAGGAAACAACCACAACATTACCTCTCCTGAGTGATGTTTTGAATATAACTGGCTGATGGTATTATGAAGTAGTCCTTCACATAGATGACTTTAGGGCTCCCTTAGCCATATTTTCCTGATTAATTTTTCCACAGAAATTAAATGGCAGAAAGTTTATCTGGACATTTCTGATCAGACTTAGGGCACAAAAGAGATGCCATAATACTTGGCTACTTGATTGAACAGAGAAAAAAGCACTTGGAGTTTTTCTTTGAAAACTTACTAGAGCAGTGTGGTATGTTAACCTTGACCAGCACCCCAGTGCCCACCAAGACACTCCATCACTCCCCCTCTTCAACAGGACAGGGGGAGAAAATATGAAGAAAAGCTTGTGGGCAGAGATAAGGACAGGGAGATCGCTTGCTAATTTCCATCATGGGCAAAAGAAAGTCGACTTACAGTGAGTAATTTAATTTATTGTCAATTAACAACACAATAGGATAGTGATAAAAAAGAACTAAACTAAAAACACCCAATCAGTCCAGGTGTAAAGAGGAATCGGTGTTGTGGTCAGTCCATAACACTTTGTCTCTGCCACTCATTTCTCCTCATGCTCTTCCCTTGCTCCAGTGTTCAGTCTCACCCACAGGAGATAGTCCTTCATAAATTTCTCAAACACAGGTCCTTTCCACAGAGCATAGTCCTTCAGGATTGAACTGTTCCATTATGGGTCCCCCTCAGTCACAGACCCTGACAGAAAACCTGCTCCTCTATGGGCTCTTCTCTACAGGCCACAGTTCCCGACAGGAGCATTATCCAGTACAGGCTTTCCAGAGGATCACAGCTTTCTTCAGGGTACATTCACTTGCTCCAGCATGCAGTCCTCCACAGGCTTCTTGTGGATATCTGCTCCACCATGGTCTTCTATGAGCTGCAGGGAAATCTCTGCTCCGGTACCTGGAGCACCTTCTCTCCCTGCTTCTTCACTGACCTTAGTGTTCGCAGAGCAGCTTCTCTCACATTTTCTCACTCTTCTCTCACAGTGGCTATGTTTTTAACCCCTTATTAAATGTTATCACAGATTGGCCACCAACACTTTTGGACTCAGTTTTGACCACCTGTGGGTTTGTTTTGGAGCTGGCTGGAACTAGATCTGATGGACATGGAGTCTTCTCACAGAAACTACCCCTGCAGCCTACACCACCTGCAGCCTGCCACTACCAAAACCTTGCCAGTAAATCCAATAGAAGCAGAAACCTAAGCTATTAAGTGTCTTACTAAAGTCACAAATTACATCAATGGCTGAGCAAAAAAATAATCCAAATCTTAAAAATGTTAGTCTACCACTGCTCTTGCTAGCCTGATTTTGCATTGCTGGATTGAGGATAGCAAGGTATGAGTGTTTTCATCAGTTTTATTCACGTCAAAGACACTTAAAGTGCAGGATAGATCCTTGTTTCCCTAGTGCTAATCCTAAACGGAAAGAACACTAGAGTCAAATAAATTCTGTAAATTTCTCCCTGACCTCCTAGAATGATGTAATAGACTGACGTTTTCTCTTTTTCTTACTGGAGAGGCCTCCAGCCCTGTACCTTCAAGCTGCCTTTTACAAAACAAGTCTTTAATTTATAGATAGATAGTATTAGAAATCTCTAGCCCACTTGCAAAAACAAATTGATAAACAGTCTTACATCAGAGGAAAAAAGTGTTTTCCAGGGGAAAAAAACCCAAACCTTAAATGCTAGCATGTGTGTATTAATGCTTGTTTGCAAATGAACACACCACAAAGATGAAATTAAAATAATGCTAGAAATAAACATCTTATCCTAGTGGATAGTAACCATTGTTCATAGTGACAGGAGAAAGACAAAATTGTGGATAAATAGGGAGATAATGCTGTGGAAAAGATCCACTCTATTTCCACTGAATCATATTTTCTGTTTCTGCTTTCATCCAATGGTGTGTATAATAAAAGATGGTTGCCACCGAAATTTGATGTTCCAGTGAGTATGAGCGAACATAGAATGTGATCTGCAGCATCATTTGTATTGGTGAAATTCTCGGCTAGAGTCCCACAGAACTACAAGATATTAAATAGATTTATTGCCTATCAGTTTTATACCAGAGGGAGAATATCTGCTTCTTACAGTGAAGAGATGCATTATAAAAAATGTAACTGTGATACTAAGAAGTCATCACTCAGCCAAGCTAAAATAAATGATAAATTCCCTTTGTGGCTGATTTTTATCTGGCTGCACCTGAGAGCAAAAGTTTTCACAGGCAGATACCCATAGATTTTAAAAGGAGAATAACTCTAAGCATTTCCTGCTATCAGTTTAACCCTCTCCCTCCTCTTCCCCACTTTCCCAAGCTGTTGAGTGGAACTGAGAAAGCCCTTTATCAACTTACCTTGAGTTTATAAGGAGATCAAAAGGTAAGTCAGGCAAAACATAGAATATAAATTCTCATTACCATTTTACATCTTCATCAAAGTAAAGATGCACACAGTCTCTGCTAGAATTTTCTGCAACTTTCTGAAGCTTCACAGTCTTCAATAAAGTATAAAGAACTAAATGGATCCTGATGTCCTACAGCATGTCAAACTCTGCACCATACTTCTGCAAGTAACAGAAACTAGGGAAAAGACTCCATACTAATATAGAAGCCAAGTACAAAAGCATAGATTTCTTGATTTTACAAGTGAACTATAAAGGACATCCTCTATTAAACAAACATTTACTGCATAGCAATGTTATTACATTATGTCATGATAAAGCATTCAATAATTCATCCCACTTTTGTTTTGCCAGGATCCATAAATCAGGAATTATAGGAGATGAAACCACACTGATAGGCAGGTATAAATATATTTTAAATCCCATAGATTAAATACGGAAGTCATAGATCAACAGTAAATCTGAAGTAATAGTCTCATCCTCTTAACATAAAACTGGTGTAAAAGGCTTATTCTTACTTAAAAGTTTTATTTTTTTTGTATCATTGCCAATAACCATAGATTAGCAGAGTAGCAGGCATTACTTTACTATTCTGAACTCATTGAGTATATTTTTATTATTATTTCATAAGATATGGTTTGTTTCTCATGTGTGTCTCTTGGCTGCACATCTCTCTCTCCCTTATCTTTTCTACCTTTTTTTTTCTTCCTATATAGAGACATTTTCCTATTCTAATGGATTTTTTGAGTGGGATGTGGAGTATGCTTCTCAATACAAATTCCTTTGCTGATTTTGAAATTCATATCCTTTACCTTTCCTGAAATGTGTCTTCTGAGAGCTGAAATTCATTTTTACTGTAAGCACAAGTCTGTTGTTTATAGGGATTGCTCCCTGCCCCCATGGGAGCTATTGTCTGTGACAGTGAGCGTTAGGCTCTGAGCAATTGTACTATGGGTTCCAATGAAGCTGTGTGCCAACTCTTACTCTGAAGTCCTCAGGGTAGGAAAATGTAAAGACACTTAGGTCTTCATATAAGAGGTAAAATATCTTGTAAATAATAAAAAGAACCTATACCTTTCTGGTAAAGGTGTGTAGCCATAGATCATGTCCGCATTAAAGCACAACACATTTCACATGAAGAAAAAACAGGGAAAGAGCTACACTTGGCAGGTAGCTACAAGGAGTCACCCTGAAGCTGAAGGACAAATCTAGTACTCCCTGTGCATGGGTAATAGATTTAATATAATGGGAACAGAAAGGTGTATTTTTGTAAATTCAACCCTTGCCCTCTTTCTTTCATGTTTTCCTTTTGAACTGAATGTGTTCAGTAATTTCATTGAGAATTTGATGTGTGTAAGGTTTGGTAAATAGAATTGTCTACCCTGTCAGTGGAAGGTCTGTCTACGTTCAGAAGTAATAAAGTGTACTGACATGATTAGACCCATTCTAAGCTATGTTCAAGTTCAATTTTCTCCCCATTTCTCTCTTCACTATTTTTTTTTCTTTTTCTTTGACCAGTTCTGCTAAATATTCATCAGCTGGAATACTCTGGAACCATGTTACAGGGTAGGGACAAAGAGAGTGCTAGGGCCTGTCTTGCAATTCGTTCTGTGCAGAGAGAGAAAATAGGTTTAATGACTAGCACTACCTCTTATTTAGCCTCAAACAAGAGGTCAAAAAAGATAAGATGTGGTATTGTTTATCCTGAACAAAGTAGGTATCCAGGTTGACTCAATTTATCTCAGCCCAAAGAATGAACTCCAGTTTAAAAGGGGAAAAAATCAATCCTAGAAGAAAGACCCTTACTTTAAATATGCTTAATAAAACAGTTCTGTGTAACAAAAAGTTCCATATTGGCCTAAGGTACATAAAAAATGTAGTATGAGAGAGGATTTTTTTTCAGGAATGAAGCTTCAGTTAAAACAAGTAGTCAGTGGTGGTGTTTCAAGTCTTTGGCCACTGTTTTTAGCATTTGAATGTATTCCTTTACACACTCATGGAAGCATAATAAATTCAGACTAGTAAACTTTAAAAAGCTCTTACCTCTGTCTACTCAAATACGATTTTCTTCCCAACCCTTCACCACCACCACCCATGAGTTACATCTGCTGTTAAGAGTAATAGATGCATTATTCTCACTGCATTTTGTTTGCACTGTTTTCTGTCTACATTTATGGCAACAATTTAAACAAGTGATTTTGGCACACATCATCAGTCTTGATTGGATTTAACTAGTAACATGTTGATAAACTCCCTGCTATCCATGGCTTCTGAATTTACATCAGAAAATAACACCAGGATATTTTTTTTTGCAGCGAGCTTTAAAAATTAATTTGAAGGCATCAAAAGTAAGTTTCAGATAGAGTAGAATAGCTTAGAATCGGGCTATAAAAATCCCCTGTTTCTTTGTTGCCACCTAGCTCAGAACAATACAGATGAGTAAACCAGACTTGTAAAAACAGTGTGCTTGTGATCCTGAGCCTGGCTGACAAAGAAGAGCGGTATCCATGGTCAGAAGCTCCCTGGGCCTCCAAGCGGGGTGGCCATATGCAAAAGACCCATGGGAATGCTCCCCAGATTGTGCTGAGCTCCCCAGCAACACTTAGGATTTAGTGGCAGGGTGAAAAATGTCCCAGGCCACTCTTCTGACAGCAAGAACGAGCAAATGCCAGCATTCTGCTCTGGCACAGCTCAGATTAGTAATGTAGGCCTGGCAATAAAGTCTAAGTACTTTGGTTGCTGTTTTGTGAATGGCTGAAGCACCCACTCCTTCCAGCTGAGCTGCTTGAGACCTGCTTTGCACATCAGCACAATCAAGATCTGTAAAGCCTGACTTTGCCATCTGTATACCATAAGTTCAGTCCTGTGAGGTTCCTTAAAGAACAATTCATGGCTTGGGGTGGCTGTTGCTTCATTTAAAATCCTTCATTAGGTGGTCTGAGGACATAAGAACTGCTTTGACAGGAAGTGTGAATGTGTTGGAGTGTGGGCAGTGGGAGATGAAGCTAATGAATGCTCCCTTTAGATTCAGGATGCCAGCTTTCACACACCTGTAGAAAATGCACACCTACATTTCCAGATGGAGTTCATATGTCCCTGCCAAATTATCTGCAAAGCAAAAAACATGTAACTGCTCAACACATCAGAACAGATGGAAGCATTCAATTAAGAAGAAGACCCTAGCGCTTCTGTCCCTCTGGAGATGCTTCTTTAAATATGTAAACTATCCTGGAGCAAACCTACAATAAGTGATCTTGTGAAAGTGAGCCATCAGTACTTCCTTACCCTTCTCCTCTATCAACATTTGGCCCAAAGGAACTTTAGTGCTTTATAAAAAAGAAACAAATTCAATTAAAAACATGATCCTAGAAATGCTTCTTTGCAGTCTGGCAGTTAAGGCTTCTGCAATATGTCTGAAGTGAGGACAAATCACAACCACACTATTAATGCTGAATGGTGAGGCACAGCTTCTTGGTAGGGCTCAGTAAGACACCTCAGTCCTGAAGGTGGATGCACTCTGATATACATTTCTAGAAACTCACATCAGGCACACAAGAGGACTCAGAGGCTCCTGCATGAGCACATCGTGGTGCCATACTCTACTGTTCCCTCCTGATGTGCTGTTCAGGAAACCGTCTCTGAGAAAAGGTATTCATCTCTCAGATGTGGACTTCAGTTGAATGCTATCCATCTGAAAGCTAATGGTACCATTTGATCCTGCAGTAGTCAAGTTCTTTTCACATGCTGTAAATTTGCAATTCTGACTTGCATTAGAGAATCTCTTTGGGAACGTGATCATAAATCCAGATGGGAATTATATGACGGGGTAGGAAAGAGAATACACCTCCTTGAAGGTCAGGAGCTTGACACTGAAATTCCAAGTATCTGTGCATGTGAAAGCTCAGAGTAACGAATTTTCTCCTCTTACATCTCTGTTTAATTTCAGAGTTAAGCAAACAAGTTAAAAATGAAAGACAAAGTTTCTCAGAAGCAGATTCAGTAAACAAACATACAATAGGCAAAAAAACAAATTGAAGCTAAATATTTTGTCAATTGGTCCACTGTTTAAGTGGGTTTAAAATAAAAAAGAATCAGAAATTTGTGTCCTTTTTCTGTCTTCACTAGGAGAAAAGCCATTTCAAGTACAGTGGACAGATGAGAATTTTCGTGCAAACATGAGTGGAAACAAATTCAGAAACCAAAGCTCCATGTAGAATGATACAGTGGGAAAGCTAGCAAACAGTTCAGGTTCCCCTCTGCCTTATATTCTATTCATGTTAGCTGACTATTAAATTTTCACATTTGGGACTGAAGGAAAGTTTTTTGATATTATGGTGACATTATAATTCTTGATTTACAGCCCTGGAACTAGTTTCTGGAGCATTTTCAAACAGCAAAATGTCTCAACAGCACATATTTCCAGGCTGTAGTTATAGCAGATAACAAAAATAGCTCTTACTGGGTAGTGTATGCTAGACACCAGTTAGTGCATCCCCTGCCAAAACACTCCATGCCATTTAAGTACATCCAGGGTGGAATCAGGCCAGTGAACAGCCTGTATAATATAAAACAACATAAAATATCATGCAAGATAACAGAAAGATAGAACTTCCTGCTTCTTTTCACTGCATACTGACTGTAGGCTCAAATGCTGTCATTTGTCTGGCAGCTGCAATGGCCCATGTATAAAGTGGTGGCCTACATTCTGGAGAGGCAAGTTTCTTCCAGTATCTAGAGTGTATATTTTTGACAATTCTCTCATGGTCTTGAGCTGGCGTATCTAGCATATTAGTATGCATATTTATTAGCACAGTTTCTCAAATTGTCAAAGCTCTCCTCCCTTAAGTACATAAAACATGACTTGTACAGCATACTAGTGTACTTTTCTTTTTCACACTACCAGGTGAGATTTATGTTTGTACCCCTTTTTTCCACTTTTCAAGTGACAGGTTGAGGATTCTTCATCTATCTTAAGGGTGGGACCCTCAGCTGCTCAGGCTCCCTGACTAGAGCTCCATCTGTTTTCCAGCTCTGTGGAAAAGACAACCAAGAGAGCCGAGACTCTCCAGGAGCCAAAGATTCTGGCTGATTAATGACTCAGAAAATTAATTCTCCAGAAAAAAATTGTTATCTATTCACCCAGAGCATATACTACATACCACAAAGTGCCAGAACAACCAGGTGTTAAAATGTACATTTCATTTCCTTTAAAAATACAATAATCTTTCCTAACCAGGCTAAGAGTACCAGGTTGATCTGTTTATAGTAGTTACAATACACTTTTGTATAAAACAGTCCATCTGTATTTGAGTCATATCATCTGTAATTTAGTCTTATTAATTAGTCCAGCATACCTCATTTAATATTACCTGTAATTCTGCATATTTAACATGGAAAAACTATACACTAAAAGACCAGCTGTAGAGCTGTCAAGTGGAAAGTACTTTTACAACAGCTCCTCCACTGTATTTCAGATACTTTCCAAGTGATTCCACCTTTAACTGCTCCTCTCTTTCCTCTTAAACTTCTTTTAATTTATCACAAGCAATTCATCAGATCTATGACATTTATGAAAATACTACAAAGAATTCCCTTACTTACCACATAGAATAATTTAATTTTCATTATGTCCTTATCAAACAAGTATTAAACTATTAAACATTCAATAAATGATACTTCATTTTGCTTATTCCAGTCCTAAGCAACAAATACTGTTTGTAATTCCTTCATCCCCTGCCTTCCTTATTCTGACCTAATTGTCACTCCTAGATTACACTGAAGTTTCCTCATGATGGACACCTCTATCTTGTTATTTTGGCAGATAAAAAGAAAATAAGGGAAAATTCTAGAATCATGTTACATTGATAAAATGCGTTTAAAAGTTTGTTACCAAATGGCTGCATTATGCATCAGGTTCTGTTGAAAAACTTTCAATAAATATTCCATGGGCCTTACTGAATTGCCTAAGAAAGACAGTGAGACAGAAAGTAACTGGGCATAACCAGTGAATATTGGAACTACAAAAGAGAGCATGAGGCTTTTGTAGATAGGTTAGTATTTCTTCTAGGGTAAAGGAGAAGTATGTTTGCCCTATTCTCCACGTCTTTTATGGAAGGGTTGGTTCAAGTCCAGTATTTAAAACAAACAGGGAAATTCAAAAAAGTGATACTTCATCCTAAGTATCCTCTATTTTTCCTAACTGGTTGGTGTTTGAACCCATTTGGGATTACACTAATACTAGCATAAGAAAAGAAACCTTTACAAGGCTGTAACTGAAACAATATCTCTTTTAACCACCTGTGTGCCTGCAGCCACACGGAGCTAGCATACACCAGCGAGAACAGAGGCAGCCCCACCTCACTCAGCTGCTGCTTCTGACTCTGTCCAACCACCAACACTGTGTTGGAGCATATACATGCTCTTGTGAAGTCCCAAGTAGCACCATACACCGTGAGTATAATTTAGACGAAGCTTTCTTTTCCTTTGTTCTCTCCCAGAGTTTTAGTTCCAGCATGGTTTCCTCAGTAGCTGCTCCATTGGCAGCAGGGGACTGAGCCCTGTTGTGGCTGAGACTGCATTTTTAGTAGGAGTGCTGGCTTGTACCTGTTAGACGTACACAATATCCTTAGTCTATGGCTAGAAGGATTACCCAGCTCAGTAGCATCATAATACCTTTATCTTGTCAAGATAACAGCACAGAAAAGATAAAGAAGTGAAAAGTGAAGAGCAGATGGTTGTTGCCCTGAATATTTATGAATAGAAATAATGATCAGAAGGATTTATTAATTCCTGAAAAATTAGGATATTAATTGAAATTTGCTTTGTAAACTGAAATATTCTATTTGATTTACATTTGACACATTTTTTCCCTTTCGTTTACTATTATCTGGCAAATTTGGGCAAAATCCTTCAAACAAAGAAAGAATTAAAAAACCCTTTTTGTTCCTCACAGTAAACTGAAAAGTAAATTGATTTCACTGTGGTTGGAGCTGAATACATTTAAACTTCACATTTTACACATACATTGACTATAAAGATTACAATGCTTTCAGGGTCATTTGAAATCAAGTGATCACAAAGGATGAAATTTATGAGGGCTTTAAAACACACCATGTCTCATGAGCCACAGTAAATAGTCATAATTATTAAGTGACAATCTCAAAAACATATACACAGATAAGTAATCCCTGCTAAATTCCTAGCCAGCTGAGTTAAGTTGCAGGGATTTGGGAAGCACCTTGCTTTTTTTCATACTACAGGACAGAGACACAGATTTATCCTAAATGCACATATGAACATCTCCATACCACAGATTTAAATTTCAAGTAGAAGAGCTTCATCCGTTTTCTTTATCTATCCATTCTTCAGTGAAGGAGAATGGGGGAAGGAAATTTCATGCAACAGCCTGCCATGAAGCACTGAGTCTAAAACAGCAGGTACACAAATTAGTAAGTGTATTATTTTTAAAGAGCAGATGTAAAACTAAATTTCACACTTAGCTTATTTATAGCCATATGCAACTGGTATAGTGTTCATATCATGATAATTACTTCATTACAAATACAATACAGATCTGTCCGGTTCATGTTAATACAGGCAGGTAGTCCTGTATTGTTATCTTTTACTCTATTTCTGTGTTGTAAAGAAAGCATAAAGCTTCAATGCTTCCTACAGCAGTTGGTGACTATCTGACAAAATTACAGTCCCACTCACACATCACATTCTGCTCTACAGAGCATGGCTACTATGAGATTATGATTATGTAATGGAGTCATCCTGACTGCACAGTCCTTGGATTTCATGTTTCTTTCCAGATTTCTAGTTCGAACCTGCATATTTCTTCATCCTTGATACCTTTAAAGTAAGTGTATAGATATTTGTTTATTTTAGTGAAATTATTTTACTTAGGAAATCTATAAGTAAGAGTGAAACGGTTCCAAGTAATTAGAAGAAAAATGGCAGATTGTGTATAATATCTAGAGTCAGGGTTTTTGCTGATGAGATCTTCTCTAATATTTTCTTCCTTGTTTCCAGTGAGAAAGATTGCTCTGGGGCTGAGAATCACCTTTGGTGGCTCTGTGTTTCAGCAGCTTGACGTGGTTTAAGCAAAGTGGAAGTTATCAGTAATTTTCATTGAGAAGAAAAAGAAACAGACAGTTGGGTTTTTTTTCCTCCCTAGCAGTGTTTTATCTTGGGAAACTTAAACCCTTTTTTATATATATTTTCCTCTTCTTTTTTCATTTTAAATCTCTCTAAATTGTTACTGCTCTAATGTCTTCTTTCCTAACTGCTTTCCACAATAGCACAGTAAAGAAAGAAAGCAAAGCAAAACAAAAAGAGTGGTAGAGAAAGGGAAAGAGACATATGGAAATCAAATTTGGAAAAATAAACCAACAAAATTGAAACATGCCAGTTTTCCCCCTACATGTTTCAAGAATCTGAAGGGTTTTTTGTTTTTCCCTTGTTCAAAAAACCCTGAGCTTAGTTCAGCTAATTTATACTCTCCCCTTTCTGTTATGCAACATACAGTTGGTCATATTTGTGGCACAATGAGAGAATATGCCTCAGCTTTCCTACTCAGGTAACCACAGCCACACAACTCTGAAAATCTCCTAGACAGCCATAAGAAAATTGTCTGAAGTTTGAATATTCCTTAACCACTGAAGAAAAAACTCGTAAAAAATGTGGACTTTGCTTTGGTACAAGTGTAGTGTGTGTTGCTGAAAACTAGGATCTTAAGGAGATTTTGTTTCTTTCTTGTGCATTCATAAGGAGTAAATTTATTTTTATTTCAATAAGAATGAATTAATCTCCATAAGAAAAAAAGTGTGAAGGTCAAAAGTAATGTAAAATAATGTAACAATGCAGATTCCTGTGTATTCATTACAAATGGGGTCCATCTAGCTGTGAGTAGCTTAATAGTTTGTGGTCTATGTACAGCAATCATCTCAAATACATACCTGCTTGCTACTTCTATGATGTCAGAAAAATCTAGTATCAATGTTTGTTTTAACATCATCAAACAGAAAGTCTTACATGAAGCACCATAAATGTGCTAGTGATCTTATACTGTATTATATCATCTTATAGTACTTCTTTCTACATTTTTATATAAAATCTAATTCTAATGCTTTGGCAAATTCACACTGCATCACAGTAGTTTGATATTTTAATAGTCATTTTCCTTCCCCAGTATTAAGCAAAAGTCTTACTGTGTTAATACTTTTCTTTCAAAACTCTGCCAAAAACTCTTATCCAAAGATAGCATTACATTTGTATAAGACTGAATACTTTTGAAAGTTTTGGAGGTAAGCTGAGGATTAAACTGTTGTGGTTTAAGGTTTGGGGAAGGGGAGGGACAGGTGGAGCGGCTATTCCACTCCCCTTCCTGCCACACTCTATAAAAGGACACAGGAAGTTCTGCTCCTTCCCCCTCCTTGCTGGGATTGCTGCTGGCTACAGACGGCTCTGTGGCTGCTACAACTCCATGTGGCTCTGGAGAAATCCAGTGACATCCGAGGATCGGTGTTGTATATATTTGTATATATACCTTCCCTTGATACCTCTGTATATTTCCCTTCCTCTGATATTCCTTTTATTACTCCCTGTTAAAGGTTGTGATCTTAACTTTCCAACTTTGTGTGAGGCCTTTCTTCCTCCCCTGGGAGGGAAGAGGGGAGGGGGAAGAGGGGTGAAACTAATTCTGCTCCATGGGGGTTGCCCTGAGCCCTAAACGGAGACAGAAAATTGGCGTCCCAACGTGGGGCTTGAACATAAGAGATTTTTT
>VYZX01005833.1:81467-92945 GCA_013401335.1 Brachypteracias leptosomus | reverse complement strand
GGGGGGAGAAGGAAGGGGGGAGAGAGACAGTAAAAGAAAAAAAAAGGTTAAAAAGCTTTGTTTTCTTTCGACTTGCTTTAATGAATTTCACAGAAAGACTGGGTGTAATTTTCATTTTTCTCCCCTATCATCCAACATGGACACAAAGAGCTTCTGACCAAACCCCCACTTTGATAGCAGGGCCCTCAGCAGGGGCAGGTATCGGGGACCTCCTGACACCAGGATCACCCAAGAGACCGCATAGGGCCTAAATATAGACCCCAGAGTGAACATGGCCCCCTCCAGCCACCTCCTGAAGTGATCAGTGACCACAACCAACCTTCTCACCCCCTTCAGCACCTCCTCAGTGTGTGTGTGGAACCAGCTGCCCCTCAAAGTCTTCCTCCAGAACGCTTCTATATTTAGTTACAAAACCAACAGTTTTGGCCAATGCATTTGCTACTGTTTCCTGTTTTTTTCATGTGCAGGGCTACACTAAAAATCATTGGTTTTTTCAATGTAGCTTCATTACATTTTGATCGTATCTGCACTGTACGTAGACAAAAAAGCATCAGGCAATTCTTAAAAGAAATGTAGATGCACAATTTCAAAACCACTTTCAAAGCAAAATTGCTCAATTCACTTCAAAAGTTGCAGGAAGGGAGGAAAAAAAATCCAAAATAATTCAGGATGAAATCACAATTTTTAAAATGGACCTTGGTAAGGTTGTGCTGGGAACTTCTGAGGCAAACAAAATGTTTTAAAGGCATTTCAGTTGCTATTGTAACCACGGAAATATTCTCCATGTCAGAAGGCAGCAGAGGCAGCACGTTCGGGCTCTCACGAGAGGGCAGCACGAGGCTTTGGAGAAGGAAAAAGCAGCAACCCTCCATCAAACGTGGCTTCCAAATCACATCCTTTGCTTGCTTGGATTTAAACTGATTTTGAACTAGCCCAGAAGTATTCCAGATGTTATTCTGTGTGAGGAAACACCAAACAAACCAGAGAAGTGCTGCTATGTGAGGGTTTGGATCAGGGAGCGTGGCCCAAACCTCAGAGACAGCAGCTCCTCTTATCTGCCTCCTACAATTCAAATCAACATCACACATTTGGACAGGCTCAACACCCAGCTCACCTTTAGAATTTTAACTGGGTAAAGCAGGTTTTTTTAGATTTCAAGGCAAATGAACAGTTTTGATTGGAAATTTTAGAAACTAGGAAATTTTAGAGTGTTTCAGAATAATTTTTATATAAAATTTGTATCAAAATACTGATCTGCAAGTCTAAATCCTTCCCCAACAGGCTCTGAAGGAATTTCAGCTTCTCACATGCTCATCCTATGCTCCAGCACCTGCCTGGTGCCTCCTCTCTAACCAAAGGTGATGTCCAAAGAACTCTTCCTGAGCCAGGAACCAGAGATACAAGGCAGTCCCTAATAAAATCCAACTATAAACCCCAGTATTGCACAGAGCAAAAACAACTGAGGAGAAAGAAACCATTTTGTTCCCTTCTCCCCCAACAAATTACCTCCAACAACTGCATTTCCCACAGAAATTCTTGCAGCCTTTAAACAAAAAGGCCCTTTAACCAACCGCTCCCACCTCAGGGTGATCCTGCCTGGGGAGATTTCCAACCTTGCCATACAGAAAAAAAAATGATTCTGTTGCAAGGTTGAGGTTTTAAGATAAGCAGCACACTTGGTTTATATCCAAAAGGACAATTTACTACCCAAATATTTTGCAGAAACACAAAAAGAGGAAACAGCATCTCCCATCCCTGAGATGAGCCACCGATAGCTCCAGGCACCCGAGGTTTGCTCCAAACTAGTGAGGAAAACATTGTTCACCAGGAAAATTCAGCTGAGCAAGACAAGTGACTGCTGGAGAAGTGGGACAGGGACAGAACCATCCCCAAATTTCAACTCCAAGGCAATCTTGCTGAGAATATTTGTGGTATTTTTAGCCTGGGTCTAGAAATGCCAGGGAAGTCAAGGCGGGAGGGAAGCACCGAGCGGCTCTGCAGCTCCACCGGCCCTGCTGGAGGATCTGGCTGGGGGAAAGGAACTTGAATCCCATCCTGAGGAGGACCCGTGCCAGCACCATCTGCTCCAGGGATGCCTTCCCAGTGTTTGCAGCTTTACCCACAAGCAGGGGAAAGAAAAAAAAATAGTCAAAGGCAGGTTTTATCCCATCTTTTCCTTAATATCAGCTCCAGTAATTCCAATTTTTGCTCAATGAATTGGGAGTGTGTAGCCAAAAGATGTGCTCTGATGAGGCTCAAAAACTACTGCATATAAAGCTTAATTAATTAAAGGATCTACCTGCCTCAACACAAGCAATGTCACCAGGCACCCTGGAACTCTGAGGTGCAGAGAGCCAAGCACAACAGATTTTTCCACGCTCAACCCCATCTCTTTATTGTAAGGAACACCTTAACACCAGCCTAGATAACATTCACTTATCAATGATTATCCACTTAATAGATGTTCATCTAACTAAACTAATCAAACAATTACCAAAAAGCAACCACGGAGCACACGGGGAGGAAGAATCAGTTCAACTCCTTCTGCTCAAGGATCCACAGCACCTGCATGTGCTCCCCTCACCAAGGAGCTCAAAACACCCAAGCCGTGGAGGAAGCTTTGGGAGAACATAATTTAAATACTTTGCACACAGCAGCACTCAAGTATTTTGGATTAATATTGGGGGTATTTCCTGCTGCTCCCTCCCAGCTCCCAGCACCACGGGGGCCAGGGCAGTGGGACAAGCCCAGGGCTGTGATGCTGCAGCTTCCTCGGGGGGATTTTCAGGAGACAGCCTCAATCCAAGAGCCCTGTAATAAGCTCAGCAGCATCACTGAGGAAGATTTCCCAGCAGAACTCAGCTTTTCTGAGAACACTGAGAGCATTTTTCATTCAGGGCTCTGCCATGAGAGGGTGAATGGTGATGATGTGAACAAACTCTCCTCTCTTTGCCGTTAACACTGAAAAGGGTGATTTTGCAGAAAAAGTCTAAGCCCCCTCTTCATTCTTGAAAAGAACTATTAAGGTATTTTTCCCAGCTGGGTGCATTCTGTTTCTTTGTAAGGGAGCCTAACAACCTGAAATATTATGAAAACCTCCTAATTTGCTAAGGAAACACTAAAACCTGTCTCCTGAGGGATGATCTGGGTGGACACAAAGAGCTGCGTTTTTAATTTCAATGACTTTTACATGAGACTTTTCCCTCTACAGCTGCTGTAAGCCAAGACACTTTTGTGACCGAAATCCTACTCCTGTTGATCAAAACCTTTGTAGGGCAGAGAAAAAGGCAAGGAACCCAGCTGAGATCAACCACTCGTGCTTGGCAAAGGACTTAGAGGAGTGGGAATCCTTCCTCCAGGGAAAGGCTCAGGACTTTCAAGTAGTTCCCCGCTGCTCCCCTGCTATTGATCTTGGAGGAGCAGGTAATGCCAACTCATTTTGCTCTGCTTTGAGGCAAGGGGTAACTTTGACTAAAGGGAGTGACTTAGTGGAGAGGAACCTGCCTGTAGGCACCAGCACTGGAGCTGGAGAATCAGAGAATGCTTTGGGTTGGAAGGGACCTCCAGAGGTCATCTAGTCCAACCCCCTGTACCTCAATCCTGGACCTACACCCAGGGCTCATGCTTGCAAACATAAAGTAAACCAGTCCTGCCAGTTTGCTACAACCCCCCCGTTATCAATCCAGATTTGAACAGTAAAAATATGGCAGAATTTATGACAGAAAACTCCCCTGGCTTATACAGTAACACTAGAAACCCACCTTTAATCTTGCTAAACAAACTTAAATCTCTCTGGGATTATTAGTTTCTTTGATCAACCAGAGCACATGTTCCTTCAGAGCCCTTTAAAGGTGAGACCAGGTCTAAAGGTAAACTCCTACCCACCTGACATGTGTCCTGCTGCCATATACATTACACTGCACATGAGGGGCAAAACCACCTCTGAACAACTTGCTGTCTTCTCCAAAGGTGCCATTTCCCACCATCAACCCCTCCAAAAAACCTCTTACTGGCTTTTTGCCCAAAGGCCTTGAAACCACACAACCAAAATTGAGAAAGAAGAAGGAAAAGGCCCTTTGGAACAGATGCCTACAGCAAAAAAGGAGAAGGTAGGCGTGCAAAATCTGGTAGACAAAACCATTGCATGGAAGCCACAGGAAGCAAAAATAACTTTATGAGAAGAGCATCCACAGCAGCTCCACAAGATCTCACTGGAAGGGGCTGAAAAGACACAGGGAAACATCCTCCTGAGTGCACCTTGCAACCTGCTGCCAACTGGGAGCAGAAAACACCCGATGGCACTGGTGGTGGGTACAAGGGTTGGCACTGGTGTCACACCCTGCTGAAGAACCATCACAGCCATCCAAATTTCACAGAACAAACAAGATGCTGGCCACGGTTTGAAGCAAGAGGAAATTTCCCAGCAGTACCAACTTGGAGAGCTCCTGAGCTCCCATCCGGGGCCATTTGTTCTCCTCCCGTGCCAAACACTGATGATTTGTGGTGCCACGGTGCAAAATGATCAGGGAGCTGCCTCTGGTTACAGGGCTCTGCTTTAAAACCAGCACCTAGCTGGGGGGTAGGACTTTTGTAGGAATAGGGCAAAGCCACCACCCCAAACCACAGCCCCAGCAAGGGGGAAAAAGGAGCTTTTCAAACATCTGACACAGTCACAAGTAAGTCTCAGGGGGTTGAACTTTTCTAGGAGGGACATGGTAGCAAATTCTCCTCCTCCGACATAAATTCTCTCCCCCAGACACAAGGAGCTTGTTAGCTCCTATCAACCAGAGTCTGTACACACCTAAACATGGATTGTGGGCTCCTGGAGGTGCTCTGCTAACTCTTAATCTAATCAATGCAAGCAACAAACATCCCTGCACTTGTAACACCAGGAAAACTGCTGTTAGCAGCTAGGAAAATTAACTTCCACAGCTCATTATGTAAGGACAGTGAATTATACCCCCTTGCAGACCAACACACACCAAACCAAGGCAGGAAAGTGTAATAAGCCCCAGATATTGAAAAAAAAAAAAAAAAGGAGATATAATGAGAAGATCTAAATGAGGCACATCTAAATAGCTTAGATAATTGAAGACATAAAGAAGATGTCGTTTCCAGCACAACAAAAATCATTAATTTACAACAAATTATTCATTTCACTGCTGAAAACAGTGTTGGGGAAGAAATTCTGAGGGCATTCTACTCCTGAGTGGAGGAAGCTGCTCTGAGGGCAACAATTTGCTGCTGCAACCCTTTGAAAGATAAAGAGACAGACCAGATCTTAAGCAAGGTTTTCAAACCACAACACCAAAATCCTAAAGCCTCCCTCACCCCCTGTTCTTCATGGTATCCCCATGGATGTGCCAGAGCCCAGCCTGGCAGCACTGGGGAGCACCAGGGGAAGCCCAGTATCAATGGTGACAAGTTCTCCAAGCTTATTTCAACACCCAAAGTGTTCAACCTTCTGTCTCCTCACCCTACCTGGCAATTTCTCTGGAGAACTCGTGTGTACTGATCCAAAACCACCCACTAAACCTCCCCTGCCCTTTCAGCAATCACTAAAACAAGAGAGGTTGGGTTAATCCTTGGATTCCTCATCCAGCCCAGTCTCCCCATTACCTGGACATGGTTGTCACCGCTCAGCACGACGTGCTTTGCTTCACTGTCTCTGAGGAGGAAGGCACAGGGTGCCCATCACTCCTTGGAGGTGCTCTCCTTGGAGGCCTCCAAGGTATGTTCTATGCCCTGGAAACCCACCCCTACCTCACTGCTTACCTCACAGTGCCCTGGCCCTGCAGCTCTCCCCAGAGCTCCTATTTGAAGCAAGATCTCACTGGCAAACTGGGCATGTAACTACTTCTGCCAGTGCTTGTAGAACTAAAGAACTGATTGAAGGCCTCAAACTTGGGCATTTATCTCACTGGCCTCAATTAAATTGGTAATTAGGTTGGTTTTATGCCCATTCTTAGGGAGATGAGGCCAAGTGGGGCACTGATGGAGGGTGGAAGGAGGCAGAGCAGCCTCCCTCACCTGCAGGAACACACATTGTCCTCAGCAAAACCAAAAACACCTGTAGAGTCAGTCAGATAGCCAAGAAATCAGGATTCACAGTCTTTTAGCAAATTTTTACCTCTCTCTGCTCTTTCCCTGATGGCATCTAATAAATGCTTGTGG
The DNA here is from genome assembly GCA_013401335.1 of Brachypteracias leptosomus. Classification (NCBI taxonomy): domain Eukaryota; kingdom Metazoa; phylum Chordata; class Aves; order Coraciiformes; family Brachypteraciidae; genus Brachypteracias; species Brachypteracias leptosomus. The sequence goes on along the minus strand of VYZX01005833.1, from coordinate 86,771 downwards.
AGGAACCACATCCCCAAGCTGGGACCTGCACCTGAGCTTAAACCCAAGCCCAAGCTCCCATCAGGATCTCTAGATGGGAAAGTTCACCCAACCCTCCTGCAAGTCCCTGGCAAACCAGAAATATGTTTAATTTGAGGGAAAAGAATCATCCAATCCTCAATTGAAAGTGACAAAATGAAACACAAAAAAAAACCCCAAAATGCAAATGTAAAGTGTGTGTGAATTAACTTCTTGTTCTGCCTCACTCAGTATTTCTGAGACGTTTCCCAGAGAAAATGGCAAGAACCTCGTGCATGAAAGAATTCTTTAAATTCACTCCTCACTCATTATTTGCCTAAGTACTACGCACAAATATTAATGGAAACCTCATGTGTTTATCTGAAACGGCTTTTTTTTTTTTCTTCTTTTTATGCATGAGGCTGGAACGTAGGGGGCAGATTCTTCTCTTCCCATCTACTTCCTCTCTGAGTAAGCCAACTAATTATACTTAAATTTACATCTATATTCGCAGGGATCAGGCACTACCAGAAGTTTCTCAGCAGAACAAAAGACAAACTTTTGCCAGAACACCCAGACTATAAACAGGCAGTTCTATATCACTAGTTTGAGGGAAGAGTGATGCTTGCAAGGTTGACTCAGAAAACTCTTTCTCCCCCTTTATTCTAAAGGGTATAATCTGATTCTTGAGACAAAAAGTGTCAATTTTTACACTTGCAGTTCATTGTGGGGTTGCTCAGCCCAGTTTTAAATGACTGCAGGATTACAGGAGGAATTTTAAACTTCTATTAAATTCTACACTCCACGAGGCTTCTCCAGAATTACAGCTTCTCCCACACTTCAAACCAAGCAGCTCATTAAAGTAAAATAAAACTTTCCCTCCAAACAGCCTCTTAGCTACAGAAGCAGAGTTACACATTTTGTCAAAACTTAGTCACAAATAGCATTTAAGAGCAGAAAACGTGTTTAAAGAGCAATAAATCTGTAAGAAATTAAAACAGCTCATTATTGCCTGAAGCAAGGTAGTCAACAGCCTTCTGTAATGTTTATTTCTGACTCAATTCAGCATCAGAAGTGTCTCCCCCCTCAAATTCCCTGACACAAGATAAACTCATGCTAAAAACACACAAATTAGCACAGAGAGAGGATCGAGAACCAGGTACCTGGAGAACTTCAGTTCACTGCATGGCAATAGTTAACTTTTATTATCTTCATTATATTTACTGCAAGGATATAGAAGTATTAAAAAAAAACAACCCATATTTAATCTGGAGTGGTTCTTCTCAGCAGCTCTGCTGTGGCTTTGGATCTTTGATGCCAGGTAACAAAACTATCTTGAGTTCACTCCCCTAGGATATGAAGAACAGTGTTTGGGAACTGCACAGTGAAAGGAGAAACCTCCTGCCCAGACCTGGAGCAACTGAGGTTAAACAAATACCTCATTTTTATGTATTCCTGTTTGGTCTGAACAAAAATTGGAAGTGTCAACACACAACCTTTGGGTTCAATGCAGCTGTGCTGCAAACCTTAAAATATTGTCAAGTAACCCACAGTCTATTATTCTCATCATAAGTTGTATGCATTAAATTACTTTATACAAGAAGATAATTCCTGGATCAGATTAATACCTTAATGAGGACTCATTCCCAACAGTTTTCCTTCAGCAAACCTGCCAGGACCACAGCCCTGCAGCAATGTCCTCAGGAACCTCCTCAACTTCTTCTCTTGGTTCCTTCAGGGTTTTCTCAGGCAGAATTTCAGTAAACTGGATTGTTTAAAGTGCTTTGGATTATTTTGCCAATGTAAAATCCAAATCTTGGTTGCATTTTTTTTGCACAAGGTGCTTTTAGGTCCTGCCTGGAGTGGGTGTGACACACTGACCCAGATTCCAGGCTTAAGAGCAGCTGCATTGCCAGGGAATGATCTACTCGGGGAGAGAGGGAGCAAGAGGCACAGCCAGCAGGTGAAGAGCAGGACCAAGAGGCATCCAACAGCTCCAGGAGTGCACTTCAGCAGGAATTCCCATCCTCAGGTGCACCCAGAGAGAACTTCAAACCCTCATCCTCAGAGAGAGGTGAGGGGAACCCACAGTCAGTGTTTTGTACCTCATTCCACATCCATTTCACGCTGCTTAACCCGAAGTGTGACTCAGAGGAGGGACAATTTAAAACCTAAATTAAAGCAACACCTGGAAGAAAACCAAGATAGTTTTCACATCAGCTTCAAGGTAACATTAGACAATTTTAATCTCTCCCAGCCCAATCCTATCCAGTTCCCTCTGGAAGCTGCAGCTCCAAACCTAACACACAGATCACAGCCAAAGCTGCTCTTGTTTTGCTAACACAGGACTGAGAACAAATAGAGCAAACTTCATACAAACAACTTCTCCACAACAAAAGCCCCCACACGGGCTCAGCAAAGTCCCCCCCACCCCACTCTGAACACATACACTGGGAATTGTCAAGGAGTATCAGGAAATCATCTTCACACAGCACCAATTCCAGCATTGTTGTCTTAGACCACACTCAGATACAATATTTCTATCACACAGGTTTAGGAAACAAAAGAACAAGTCTGGATTTTCCAAGACAGTGAGAAATGTGGCTTTGTTCATGAGCCTTTGGAAACAGCAAAGAAAAAAACCACCAAAATGAAGCTGCAGGTCATTTTTGCCATGATTGAGGCAGACAGACTAAATCAGGATCTTATACCACACAAAAATATTATAAGAGGGCAAATGTGTTCTCCAGTTATGTCCAGTAAGGGCCTAACTGAGGAATTGCTTAATTTATCAAGGAGAATCATTTTCTCCATGAAAATGCAAATGAAAGCACCTTAATTAAGCCATAGTAATAAGTGGCTATATCCCCAAGTTGTGACAAGACAGGACATATTCGATCCAAACAAAGATAAAACCCAAAACCCTTACTAAGCAATGATCAATTCACTGAAAAAACACTGAAAATAAAAACCCACCTTTCTCAGCTCACAAGGATTTTACACCCAGAACACCACCACAACATTAATAGCACTAAACCCATGCAGAATGAGGAGATTTCTGGCAATATTCTAGGGTACCCCAGGATTTCCAGTGCATCCAACAGACCAACCATCTTTTTGCTTCTTAAGCAGCTGATGAATAATTACTTCAAGCAGCGCCTTGCAGAGCCATGGAGAATCCTGATGGCATCCAAATATATTAAGCAAATCCCTCACTGGCAGTGACATATTTAGCTGCCATCCATCTTTGATATTAACAGATGCTCTATTGCAGGGAAGGCTGTGGAGAGCACAGGACAGACAGGAACAGGCGCAGCAAATCCCCTTCCCCAGCACATGGGAAGACACTCAAAAGTGAGGCAGGAAGGCTGGAAAAATCCCCCCACTCCTTCTATATTGCCTAGAATGCATGAGAAGGAAATAAAGTTGCTAATTCTTGGGGCTGCAAAGGGGTTTTCATAAGGCGTGGGCTGAAGGGGGGTTGTCCCAGCCATGATTTTCTCCTGACATGGCAACTTCCCTCTACATCAAAATGAGATGTAAACTCAGCCTTACGGCAGCTCCCTGCTCACCAGCACCTTGTCTATTGTGTTATAGCTGGACATCCTCCTAGAAAATAAGAATAAGGAGCTCTCCCTACATGTACAAACCCCACAGAGCCAACATGCTCATCCAGCAGGGCTGGACAAACTGGTTTGCCCAACTCATCTGGAATTCCTTGAGTCCTCTTATATGGAAATGGCACCAAGTTTCCAGAAGTTGTCTGAATTTTTGATCACTTAAAATACGTGGTGCCCGCAGAACAATCACTCAGGGTTATCTGTTGAGTGATGTATCTCAGGAAGTAGTTTTCACTCCATTTTACTCCAGCAGTTCAGTTTAACAGGTTGGTAACAGTCCTCAAACCAACAACCAGCCTTATCTAGAGGAAGTAAGTGGGATTCTCCCTGAAAGTGCATTTTGCCACCATCTTCTCCTCAAGAGCTGATAAATAAAAGCCCTAAAGTCAAACTTTGAACGTCAGACCCATGTGAGTTGTTCTTATCTCCAACTTACAGAGAAAACTACCTTTGTATATGTACATTCTGGTCCCCCTGAAGTGATTAAGGGAATGATCTCTTTCCAAAGAGCTAGGAAAGGAGAAAGAACAGCACAGCACCGAGTGCTGGACAGCATTTGCCTGTCAAAAGGTGTCTCAGTGAGCGTCCTATAGTGAACAAGGAATCAAGTACATCCACCCACATGTAGTTTGCATAGGAGGAACTCCCACCACTAATGAGGAAGATTCCTCCTGGTGCTGGAGGACTCGATCTACCTGCCCCAACTGCTGCCACTTATTACAGGGGAACCCGAGAATTAGGAACTTGCTGTCAAAGAGCAATTACCCCCCACGGACTGCAACGGTTGTTTCATGTAACTGCTGAAGTGTAACTGTAACTTTTCAATCCCAGCCTCCAGATTTCTAGTGAGTACTTAAATTTGAACAAAACAGGGAAAGGAAACCACTGAAAACAGGGAAAAGTTCATAGGAAAGAAATGACTTGTATGTGGAAGCAGGGGAAAAACGCTGTTAGGTTTCTGATTAACAGAGTTCCTTAAAACTGACTCCTTTTGGTTAAAGGAAACTTAACTTTGGAAGGGTCAAGCTTGATATAACACAATAACACGTTTACCCTGCCCCAGCACAAAGACAAGGAGTCACACACCACGTCCTAGGCTTTAATAGCAGCACCAAAAGAGGTTGTGCCCCTGAGCACACCCATTCTCCACAGCAGCTTTTATTACAAAGTAAAGAACTAAACAATCCATTAGAGGGGTCCAAATCAGTCTTTTTTCTCCCACACAGCTCCACGTACCATCCTCCAGAAGGAGAACCAAAGGCAGCACTAAGGAAAGCCAAGTACCACCTTCAGATGAAGGGTTTCCTGAACAGCTTCCCCTTCCACCACCCGCTACACCCCAGAAGAGCCCAACACACCTTCTACCTATTTCTTTATGCAAAAGGGCAAACTGAAAGGGCTGCTGGAACCCAGGGCAAGGCACCAAGGCGTGACTGGACAAACAATTCCTGCAGATCACAAGAGTTCCAGGGCTGGTCATCTCACTTTTTGACACCACAACGTTTGGGCTCAAGGCTGCTGGGCAAGAGGAAGGGGCTCTGCCCAGAACCACGGCTGGTTCTAGTCGGATCAGGCTTATTACAGAAACGGGGGGGGAAAAGGAAAAGAAAAGGAAAAAAAGCCATAGTTTTGGCCCTAGACTTTGACAGTCTCTGAAAAAAAAAAAAAAGGGGGAAAGAGGAAAAAA
>VYZX01005833.1:62445-81461 GCA_013401335.1 Brachypteracias leptosomus | reverse complement strand
AGAGGAAAAAAACCCCGCCGGTGACAGGTTCTTGCCCCCAGTGTTCTCCCCCCAGGCCTGCTGCACATCGCCGAGAGACCAGCACAGGAGCCCCGAGCCACCGGCAGCTTCCAGCCGCCAACATCCCCCTTCACCCGGCGGAACTCCCGCTGCGAGCCGCCGGCCGGCCCCGTCATTCTGCATCCCACGAATAAACCCCCGATCACGACGAATAAACCCCCGATCACGGCGAACAACCGCCTCCGGCCGCCCCAGGCCGCCCGCTGCCGGTACCCCCGGGAGGGTAGGGGGGGGGTAAGGGACCAACCGGGGCCTCCCCTTCCTCCACACCAAACACCCAGCGTTGAAACCCCGCGCCCGGCCGGGGAGCGTTCCGCGGACCCCGCACCGGGGCCCGAGGCTCCGGGGAAAGGAGCACGGCGGGTGGACACGGCGCGGACACGGGGGCGGCGGGGAAGGGGGGGGGTTCCCACCACGTCGCCCCGAGACAAAGCGGGTGGCGGTGCCGGAGGAAGCGGGGCCACGAAAGGCCTGTCCCGTCCTACGGCCGCACAGGCCGGTCCCCCCGGGGCCGGGTCTCGGCGGCGGCCGAGGGCCGGGCCGTGAGGAGGGAGGGCCGGCCGGCGGAGGGAGGCGCGACGGGCCGCTGTCCGGAAGCGAGAAGCAAAGCCGGGGCCCATCGCTGACGGGAGACGGTGGAGAATGGGCTCGGCCCGGGGAAGGCCCGACAGGACAGAGCCCTGCGCCCCGGGGGTTGGGCACCGCCGAGCTGCGGGGGTCTCCGGCGCCGCGGTCCCGGGGGTGGAGCCGCAGGCGGCGACAGGGCCCCGCGGAGAGGGAGGGAGAGAGGGAGGCAGGCAGCGGGCGGCCCCGTACCTGAGCCCGCGGACGGTCCCCTCAGCGGCTGCAGCGGCGTCGGCGGCCCCGGGGCTGCCCGTCAGCGGAGCGCCGAGCGGCCCGGCGCAGGGGGCAGAGCGGAAGGGGGGCGGCGAGCAGAGCGCAGCACCCCGCGGCCAGCACCTGCCGCCCGCCTCCTCGCCACGCTGATTGGCTGCGGCCGGACCCACCCTCGCAGCGATTGGNACGGCGGGCGGGGGGCGCCGGCGCTGAGCTCAGCCTCCCCTTGGGCCCCTCCGCCCCGGCATCTCCACTCCGGGCTGGTCCTCAGGGGTCGCTGCCTCCGCTGAGGGGGGTTTACCTGAGGTAGAGCACCTTGACCATGACCGCGGACTTCGGGGCTGCCGCCCTCACGGCGCCCCTGAGGGGTTAAAGATGCACCATGTACGTTGCATCACAGCCTGACACGCAGCGAGCCTGAATTTGTTAAACTTGGGGTGTTCTCTACAAGGTTATCCCACAGAGCAGCCCCGGCCCTGACACTTGACACCTGTGCCCTGAAGGGAGGAGCAGCCCCAGAGGGACCCGAGGAACCACAGACAGCACCTGAGTGCAATGACCATAACACGATGGAATCAGGTGTGCAGCTGGAAGATGCTCAAGTTCTCATCATAGCCAGGTGGTAGTTTTAGGCTCTTTGTAATCCCCACCACCTGGAGCTTCATAAACAACCCAAACCCAGGTAAACCATCATCTACTGGCAGTGCTTTGAATCCACCACTCCCAGAATCACTATGGTTGGAAAGATCATCCAGTCCAACCATTATCTGTCTCTACCAGGCCACTTCTACACCACATCCTTGAGCACCATATCTAGATAGCTTTTAAATACATCCAGGGATGGTTTTTCAACCACCTCGCTGGGCAGCCTGGTCCAGTCCTTGACAACCCTTTTGGTGTAGTTTTTCCTAATGACCAACCTCATCCTCCCCTGGTGTAATTTGAGGCCATTTCCTCTTGTCCCCAGCAGCTGGGACCTGTGAGAAGAGACCAACAGTTCGTTGTTTAAAAGTACTGGGATCTACCTGCGCTTTATTCACAGTATTGAGCTAGTTTTGGAGGCACAGGGGGTGACATGGAGCTGACCCCCAGCTCCTGCTGCCTCCTCCCATCCCATCACCACCTGACAGACACTCCTCAGACTGGCTGCAATCACAGGCCTGTGGAATCCTGCCAGGATCAAGAACTATCAGGGGCATTTTTTAATTTGTGCTCAATTAAAGTGTGCAGATCACAGATTCCCTCCACTTGCTGGGAAGCGAGATGGNGGGGCGCCCTATGGGGGAGCCGCTCTCCGAACAACAAGGCGAGGGCGCCCGTTGATTGGCGGGTTGCGTTAGAGTAACGACCACGCCTCGCGAGGGGGCGGGGCCGCCGGGCACGCGCACGCCGCTCGGCCCCGCTCTCCGCCAATGGGAGACGCGCCGCTGGGAGACGGCGGCTCGGCCTCGGCCGCTGATTGGGCGGGAGGAGGGTCAGGCGGGCTCCGATAGGCGGAGCGGGGTGCCCGTCAGAGCCCCCCTCCCCAGCTCCGCGCGCCGGCGGGGGCGCGAGGCGGTGAGTACGTGAGNTTTGAGGCCATTTCCTCTTGTCCCCAGCAGCTGGGACCTGTGAGAAGAGACCAACAGTTCGTTGTTTAAAAGTACTGGGATCTACCTGCACTTTATTCACAGTATTGAGCTAGTTTTGGAGGCACAGGGGGTGACATGGAGCTGACCCCCAGCTCCTGCTGCCTCCTCCCATCCCATCACCACCTGACAGACACTCCTCAGACTGGCTGCAATCACAGGCCTGTGGAATCCTGCCAGGATCAAGAACTATCAGGGGCATTTTTTAATTTGTGCTCAATTAAAGTGTGCAGATCACAGATTCCCTCCACTTGCTGGGAAGCGAGATGGGAATTCCCAAAATAGAAGATCCTTGCATTGGTTTCCTTTTTTTTTTTTGCAACGCTCTCTTATTCTTGCTTCCCAATTCCTCATCCCCAAAACTTACTTGACCAAATCACATACTGGATATTTCCTCTAGAATTTCACAAGACAATTTCACAAGTAATATGAGGAATAAAGCATCATCCTATTAATAATCTCTACCATTAAAACACACAACCCCTTCCTATCCAAAGCCACACACTAGCTCACTTTATAACACAGCAATTTTCCTACTAGAAAATTTTCCTCCTAGAGCTTTATGTTGAGCTCTGCAAGCCCCAAGTTATAAAATATGTTAATTTAGAGAGATATTCTAATTGATCCTAACTAAACACCAACACTCTGAGCACTACTCAAACCTAGGTAGGAAAAAAATTTGTTTTCCAAATTCCAAATAATAACAAAAACAATATACTAAGTAAGTCATTGCAATAAGTTCTGTCAATTTAAATACACACTCACTTCCTCACTTTCACCCACTCACCTCAACTTCTTACCACAATGTAGAAAGGAAGAATATTTTCAATGAAATTTCAATACCTGAAATTGAAAGTGTTTTAAGTTGATTTCTAAGGTTAACATTAAGAGGGCAGATTAAGCAGCAGTTGCACAATTTCACAGCTTTGCTTTTTAACATCTTGAATGCCTCTGTGTTTTCTTCATCTGCAGTTGTTTATGAAAACCACAATATTTTCATTTATTCCTCTGGTTTGACACTGAGGGAGGTGCTGCTCACACTACTTGTTATGAAAACCTCCAGCATGATGTGTGACACAGCAACAATAATTTGCTTTTTATTCATTAAATGCCCAGACATTTCCAATAGCCACTTGATATTTGGATTTTAGGACTGTGGAAACCTGACAGAAGTTATGCCCCAAGGACAGAGAGAGAGATTTGGGGGGAATTATTTTTTTTAATTAACAGAACATACACCTTTCACTAGTGCCTAGAAGCAAATATTCTGAAGACAAGGATATCAAATTAGTATTTTCCCCCCATTTCTTTGTAGTGAAAAATCGTAATAAAAAAAATAAGCCCTAGGAAATAGGTTTAGCATAATGGAACAGAAAGAAATTCCTAGAAAAGCAACCTAGAAACCTGCTCCAGAGAGAAAGAATTAAAGGAAAACAGCCACTTTCATCTGAAAAGATATTTATTTTGAGAACTTCAACTTGCACATTGTACAAAAAATTGACAAATTCGGCAAAAAAACCCCTATAAAACGTTTATTTTTCCCTAACATATTAACATTATAACTTTAAAAAAAAGGGTAAGAGTTAAGAAAAACCCCAAAATAGGCACATTTGTTCCAGTCTGTCTGCAGTGAAGTGTGAGTAGAAACATCCCTGTCCTGTTGAGGTATAAAACTGCAAACTTTGGTCATGACAGAAGAAGAGAACCCAGTGACAAGTCAGCCCTCGTGGTGGCATGGACCAGAAAATGGTTCATTAGGAAAGGCAGAATTGGTTATTCTCCATTTCCAGAGAGAAACACAAAGGATTACAACAACAAGTCCCATTCTCAGAATAAACCTACAGCATCAGGAGGAAAAAACCTGAACAATGGCAAATCCACACTCATCACTCCCAGCTACAGTGTCCTAATTACCCAGAGCATCAAATCCGGTTGGCAAGTTCAAACAATTCAGTGCTTATGAAAAAAAAATAATATATATATGATGATTCAGAGCCCAGTCTTTCAGAAAAGGACAAAAGGCACTTAAAAAATGGCTTTAGGAGATTCCACAATGGTATTTCTGGAGAGAAGACAGCACCTGGCTGAACAAAGAGCTCCCTAATAAGAAAAGTCCAGCTGAGGTAGTTCTTCATATTGCTCCCACTGCCTGCTAGGCACAAGCAGCTCTATTTATTTTTTTGATATACAAAATGAGCAGAAAATGGCTTTTATTTATCAAATGTATACAAAAGTTCTTAGAAAAATATCAAAACACCCACGTATGGTAAAAAAAATCCCATAGTGGGAACCACCTTGTACAAATGGAGCATCCAAACCCTGCCAGGGGGATGCACAAATGGACCTTGTGGGCAAATCCCCAAACAGTGAAGATTGTTCTAGCAAAAGAGCCATTTTGGGAGGAAAAATCTTAAAAAAAGAGGGGGCACTCAGAGAACTTTCATAATCCTTTAGCAGCCTGACCGGAAGCACTTTGGAAGCCCATGAAAACCATAATTCTGTGCTGATGAGTGGCAGTTTGGAGGGGAAAATACACAAAATACAAATGCAAACTTCAACAATGAGAACAAAACCCCCCCAGCCATACAAAAGGATAATATTCCTTGAAGTTTCTCTTTTTTTTTTAAAACCAAGGAAGACTTTAAACTCTTGGAGGGGTCTGGGAGAACACAGACTACTTGGTTGGGTTTTTTTTTTGTTTGGTTTTAAATTAAGCCCATTGAAAACCCATGAATAAGTTTGAAGAAAAGAAAAACAACACAAAAAAAACAAATGAGAAGTGCTTTCCAGAATCACCGCCCGTTGCCATAGCCAGGGAAGAGCTGGGTGAGGATGTTCTGCAGAGGTTCATTCACCTCCATGGTGTAGCTCCTGCCCAGGTCGTAGCGGCAGGCGGGGCAGCTGAACACCTCAGCCTTGAAGGATCGGTCCAGACAGTCCTGGAAGGACCAGAAAGGGACCAGTTAAGGAAAAGAAGAGTGTGGGTGAGGTTATTCTGCACAGCCCTGATGAAGAGAGGGAGGTTCCTGGTTTATCCCAAGGAGAGAGTCACTGAATTGCTGTGATAAGGTTGGGGTTGTTCAGGCTGGAAAGANGTTCACGGGATTATTGTAGCCAGAAAGTTTTTCTACTAAGTTTAAAAAGGGGGAAAAAAAAAATAGTCCCATTAAATGAACTCCATTGACTGACCTCAGATATACAGCTTAACTTTAAAGCACCCTAAAAATAAACCCACTATAGGTCTGAGGCTGTTTCTGCAGCCAAGAGGTTTGTGTCCAGGGACAGTACATTAATTAATTGTACTATTTTATTTCTGGAAGGAAAAGCACATTGTACCGGCCCGTCTTTGAGAGCTTCTAGTACTTCATTCCACAGCTTTTCATTGGCTTCATCACTTTTTATGAGAGATTTCTGCTGAGATGTCAGCTTGTATGGCTCAACTTTAGTCTTCTTTGGAGTCCCTGTAGGAGAGGCAACGAGTTTCTCCTCCCCACCTGAAAGAAAACACAACTGTAAGCAAGCAAACAAAAAACAACCAGAAAAAAAAGAGTAACTGGGTAAAACCACACAAAAACCTCCAGGGCTTTCTATATCCACTTGCCTACTCCACAAACCTGCTGATTTCCTTTTCCTCTTGCCTTTCCCCGGGGTATCAAACTCATCATCTCCATTATTTTCTTTTTCCTTATCTTTGTTTGCAACAGCCTCCAAGTACCCTTCAGGATACTACAGGAAAACACAAAACAAAGAGCATCCAATGCAGACAGAGTCACAGACCACTCCAGGGGGGAAGGGTGACCCCTGGAGGGCTGCTCCAGGGCTCCTCCACTTAGACCCCTGCTCTTCAGCAAGCTCCAGGAATTCTGTACAAGAAAGTTTTGTCCATTTAACCAGATATAAAAAGAAACAACCCACAAGACTGGAAGCACTTGTCTCCCTCCTCTAAGAGGGGATGTCTTGACTTTTACACAAGGATCATCCTCAATAATAATGTATCACTGACAAATTCCTGATATCCCTCAAGTTCATTGGCCAGGGGAACCACGATGGTGTTCCAGAAGCATACCTGCATTGTTAGGCCAAGCTTTTTCATCCTGTCCTTCCCTTCTTTGGTCCAAGGAGCAGGTTCTTCATCATCCCTCCTAAGCAGGTAACGCCACACTAAAAATCCAGATTTCCCTGTCTCAGGCCAGTATTTCACAACCTAAAAAAGTCAGAGGCAAAGTTATAGAATCATAGAATTGTCAGGGTTGGGAGGGACCTTAAAGCTCATCCAGTTCCACCCCCCCTGCCATGGGCAGGGACACCTCCCCCTCCATCAGTTGCTCACAGCCCCAGCCAGCCTGGCCTTCCAAATGTCCAGGGATGGGGCTTCCCCCACCTCTCTGGCCAACCTGGGCCAGTGTCTCCCCACCCTCCTGGGCAACAACTTCTTCCGAACGTCTCATCTCAATCTCCCCACCTCTACTTTTGAGCCATCCCCCCCACTCCTCCCACTACCCAACAGCCTCCAAAGTCCCTCCCCAGCTTTCTTGTAGCCCCTTCAGATCCTGGAAGGCCACCAGAAGGTCCCCTGGGAGCCTTCTCTTCTCCAGCCTGAACAACCCCATCACACATGATAAAAACCCCTCGGCCATAACCACATTATCTTTCCCCAATTCAACAGGCAAGTTCAACCCCTCCTTACCTTATAAATCCCATCATATCTGTTCCCTTCTACAGGTGCATATTTGCTGTGCTTGCCCCCCTTGACGTTCCTCACCACTCGAACTGGTTTCCCAGCTCTCCAGTCCTTGGCTTCAGCTCCGTTTTTGTCGTTGATGGGGGCACTGCAGTTCAGAGCCAGAGCCCTGCAAGAGAAATCAACTTCATCAGTTTACCAGGCAGAACTCTTCAGACTCAGAGGGAGAGTAAAGCATCTATCTGGGACATAACAAAGCCTCCTGAGCAGGGATCACATTTTAATTACACTATTATTCATGACATGGGGGTAATGCATGGACAACCTCCCCCACTCACGTCCACACTTAGCTGTGACAGTAACAATTCAGAATTCCAAATAATCTGGTCTCCCAAGTGGCTGTGGGGGTCTTCAGGAGAGAGCACCAAAACCCCAACACTGATTCAATACCATTCCTTAATTTCCAGTCAACATTAAAACATGAGACTAACACCATTTACAATCCTCTTTCATTTACACCCTCCAAGAACCATTTCCACTGTCCAACTGACCCAGCAACCACAGGAACCCAGCCCAGGACACAGCCTAAACCTCATTGTGAGTGTCTCCCCTTAGCCAGTTTCCTTTGGTAGAAGCAGGAGAGTGTTTGAGGGTGTCGTGGCAGGTGCTGGGGGTGTTGCTGACCTGTTCATGTTGGTGAGTTTTTGGTCACAGGACTGTTCTGCCGTGCGCTTGTTCCCAGACAGGTCACGCCCTCCACTCCCTGTATATGTGAAGGAATTTCCATGATCCTGAAACGTACATGGATGGTTTCAACACATTCACCAAAAGAACTCAATAAAAGCAGAAGACTCTCCTAATGAAATAGCTTTAATGTGATCATTGAATCATGGTTGGAAAAGACCTCTAGGATCAAGTCCAACCTTCACCCCAACATCTCCCTGACCCCCAGACCATGTCCCAAAGCTCCACATCTACTCCTTTGTTGAAGCCCTCCAGGGATGGTGACTCCAGCACCTCCCTGGGCAGCTGGGGCCAGTCTCTGACCACTCTGTCAATAAAGAACTTCTTCCTAATATCCAATCTAAACCTCCCCTGGTGCAACTTGAGGCCATTTCCTCTCATCCCATCATTAGTGATTTGGGAGAAGAGCCCAACCCCAGCCTCACCACAACCTCCTTTAGGTAGCTGTAGAGAGCACTGAGGTCTCCTCAGCCTCCTCTTCTCTAAACAACCCCAGTTCCCTCAGCTGCTAATGATATTCTCAAAAAAAGGAAGATGCTTCCTTTGAGCTCCCAGACTCAGTTAGTCCATGGTCCTCCCTTATATTGCCACAAGAGGAGTCATGGTGACAACTGGAGCCTTGTCACCCAGAAAGGCAGCTAAGGACCCTGAAAAGCTGACATGTGGACATTAAACTTTATTTAGATCATGCTCTTTCTCTGGACAGCACATTCCCTGGCTGTACTTTGCCTTCTGAATAACAGAAGTATCATCAAGGTGGGGAAAGCAGGTGAGTGGATATTAAGTTGGGAAAAGAAAGGGCCAAAGTCTTTGTTTTTAACAAGTTAAAAGCATAAATAATCAAGATTCACTTACTATGTCATCTTCATAGCCTCCTGCCAGAACCAAGGAGTAGGCCCCATCATTGCTCCTGCCATGGATCCCTGCCACATGGGGCCTGTGGACACCAGACTCACTCACCTGGGAGAAAAAGAAAAGTTTGCTGGGCAATTGCTGTCACCAGACTATGGACAATGTGACCACCCATTAATCTTGGAACTCAATTAACTAGTGGTACTATTTGTTTAGCAGACACTGCAGGGTGAAGCCTTGTTCTCACCACTATCCTCCAAAAAGCTCCAGGAAAAGGGAAGGAAAAAGCTTTTAAAAATGAAGCCTTTGAGCATTTTGAATTGAACACATGGATTTTTTTTGTGATGAGAATTTAGAAATTTGGATCTTTCTCAATGGAGCTTATTGAAAAGTTCCAGGAATTTAAGAATAATATAGAATAGTAAATATGGTTTGGAAAGACCTGCAGGGGCAGCCTTCCCCTAACACCTGAACACAAGGTGTGGGTGGGTCAGTGCTGCTGCTTCCCCACAGGATGAGGAAATCTGTGTCTAGATCCCTGAGAGACTCTCAGCAGGGGAACAGGGGGAGATTCTACACATCTCCAGGGCAAACTATGGGATACCAACACGTTTGGTTTGCCATTTTTGAGTTAATTAAAAAGAAAGCATTAAAGAAAAACACCCCACACCACTCGAAGTGCCCAGACAATGCAGCATTAGTTCTGGAACACTTCATCTAGACAAAGCCAGGACTCTTTCCTCTCCACACTCATACCCAGTGACACTCCAGATTAACTGTTTCAGCTTTCCCAAGAGCTGCATCATTCCCATTTTTCCCTTACAGGCCAGGATTCAGCTTCATACCTGAACTCTGAACTTCCACATGGTGCCAACAGGAATCCCAGGGATTGGTCCATAGTGGTTGGAGGGGACAATGGTGCATTCCTTTGTGCGACCAACACAGGCCATGCCCTGTTCCAAAGGGCAAGAACCATCAGCCAAGAGCCACGAGGAACTAACACAAACTATTCTTCTAAACACAAGAGAGCTTTGGACTGACCTTGCCCCAGTCTCTCCGTGAGGATGAATTAGCAGATGCCATCTTTTGTTTCTTTTTACTTTCTTTTAACTTCTCTCCTGCTAAAACCACCTCGCTGGCATCATTTCGACATTCAGGGCAATACCTAAAGGCACCAGGCAATGAAAATTAACTAGGAGCAAAGCCTTCAATTAAAAATACAGTTTCCTCCAAGCATTCTGAGTTATGTTGCAATTTCCCCACTGTGAAAGGGCACCAAATAAACTCTGTATGGGAATGAGAGCAGTGTCAGCTTCAGCTGAGTGCCCTCCCAGTCCCCTAAGACACTGCAGATGTGACAGGAAGGCAACTGTAACATAAAATCATTGTATAAACCCCTGGAACAGGACACAAGGGATTAAACATTGTATTTCACTCTCTATACATGTATAGATAGATACAGGTAGTGAAATAGATACATAACAATATCTATTTCATATATAAACCAGTATGTATCACCAGCCTCATGTGGTGACGTGGCCTGGGAACTACCTACAAGTGACCCACAAAAACCATATTTATTTCATATATAAACCAGTATGTATCACCAGCCTCATGTGGTGACGTGGCCTGGGAACTACCTACAAGTGACCCACAAAAACCATATTTATTTCATATATAAACCAGTATGTATCACCAGCCTCATGTGGTGACGTGGCCTGGGAACTACCTACAAGTGACCCACAAAAACCATATTTATTTCATATATAAACCAGTATGTATCACCAGCCTCATGTGGTGACGTGGCCTGGGAACTACCTACAAGTGACCCACAAAAACCATGACACAAGTGAAGCCTCCTGGCATCAGGCTGGCATTTGGTTTATAGGTAACTCCTCTTTGAGTAGAGATCCCAAAACTAGGAAGAGATGTTTGGAAACCACTGGCTTAAAACATTAAAACAATGCTCAAGGAAAGTGAGGAAGTCCTACCAAACAAAAAAAACCCCAACATACAAATCTCTCTTCACTTGTAGAGTCACAATATTGCCACCTAAGGGCAGCTGGAAGCCCAGACCTCACTTTCTGCTCCTCAGGAGGTGGTGATGACCCCACACTCCCACACTTGGGACTTACCAATCCTCATCATCTGGAATACTGCTGAGGGGAGGGTTGAGGCAGTAGATGTGGAAGGCCATGTCACACTCATCACACATGAGCTGCTTGTCAGGATCCTGTTTGCCTCCACAGATGTGGCAAGCACAGACCCGGCACTTCTTGTTGGGGTTGTCCTTGCAGGCTTTGCACACGGGGCCGTTTTGTCCTGGCAGCAAAACAAAACAACCCACAAGCTGCTCCAGAAAGTGTCAGGATACACTGGAAATGGTCAGAGTGAGAGAATGGGGCTTGTTCAGCCTGGAGAAGAGAAGGCTCCAGGGGGACCTTAGAGTGACCTTCCAGGACCTGAAGGGGCTCCAGGAAGGCAGGGGAAGGTCTATTCAAAAGGGTTTGATGACAGGACCAGGAGTGATGGTTTGAAGGTGGGAAAGGAGAGATTTAGGCTGGAGATTAGAAAAAAGTTCTTTACCATGAGGGTGAGAGATGAGTGGAATGGGCTGCCCAGAGAGGGGGTGGAGGCCCCATCCCTGGAGTCCTTCAAGGTGAGGCTTGATGGGGCTCTGAGCAACCTGAGCTAGTTAGAGATGGAATCATAGAATGTTTGAGGCTGGAAGGGACCTCTCGAGGTCATCTGGTCCAACCTCCCTACACAAGTAGAGACATCTCTACCTAGGACAGGCTGCTCAGAGCCCCATCAAGCCTCACCTTGAATGACGTCCCTGCTTCTTGTAGGGGGGTTGGACTAGTTGACCTTTGGAAGTCCCTTCCAACCCAAACCATTCTATGATTCTCTAACTACAAGCACCTTGGAACTCAGATCTTTGATCCTCACAAAGACAATGAGGATTTCCCAAGGTAAGACTGAGCCATGGAAGGACAGACTCACGTTTCAGTGTCCCAGCACTGATTGGAGAAGCACTGCCTGGTTCCTCAATCTTATAGATCTCATCCACCAAGGTAATTGTGCAGTCGTTCAAGGAATCCCCAGCTTCCCTACAGGGAGAGATGAGAAAAGTCAGAGAGATCACACTTGGAGAGTACCACAGAGCATGAACTCACGGCTGTGTGTCTGTCCTGCAGCCTGGGCTGGCATTTGTCCTGTGTCACAAGAAACCTGTCCCAGCACCACACAATCCAGGGCAGGGCTTTGACAGCACCACCACCAATCACATCGTTTGCATGCAATTAAAGTCTCTCATCTCAATGAGAATGGAAACACTTGAAGCATTCCAGTTATCACCAGTGACTGTTCTCCCCACAAAATATATTTCAGACTTTAACTATGAAGTATGAGCAGAATTGAAGTCAAAAATCACTGTGGTGAGAGGGGAAAAAAAAAAGAGAAATATTCTGGAAACCCTGTGAAAGTTACCTGAAATTTAAAAAAAAGTTTAGATATATGTATATATACACATACATACACACATAAATATACATACATACATATATATACACATACATACACATAAATATACATACATACATACATTTTATGATTTTAAACATATACTTTCTTTCCCTGAAGTTGAGAGTCCCTTATCTGTAGACTCCTTTTCTCCTTCAGGAGACAACTGGAGTCATTTTTCATCATCTTTACAAAGCGAGGATTCATTTTACACCCTCACACCCAGCACAAAACCTTATGCTGGAGTTTTTGTAAAACCCTTAAGGATAGTTAAAGATTTTTTGCTTCAGCAAACACGGGGCTTTGTCTCTTCCCAGCCCTGGGATTCCTGAAAGCACCCAATTCCTCCCATGGAAGTTAATCAAAAGCACAGCAGGAAGAAGTCAAGGACCCCAAAAGGACAGTCCAGCTCCCATTCTCTCCTCAGAAGAGTTTAAAGTAGAGTTGGGGAATTCAGTCCATTCCACACGAGGAATTTGCTTACCCAAGTAAGATCCTTGCATTTATCTCCCTGGTCATTTTTGTTTCCCTTTTCTGCAGGATTTCTGCGTCGTACCAAAACCCCCTCTCCTTGGGCTCATCAGGGTTGTAGTTGACCATCACCACCTGCCCTTCTTCCAGCTGGTGCCACTTCAAAATAGTCCGTGCACGAGCCCTCACATCATTGGAACCCAACTGTACAACTCCATTCTCTGGATAACTTGGAGCAGAAAGGAGGCACAGAAAGAAAAATCAGATTTAACTTCATTATTTTTGCAAGTGACAGATTTTATCCAGACAGGTTCATCCAAGACTCAACACCACACAACAACCCAGACCACTGAGGAGTAAACCCTCCTCCTCCCAGCCAGGCACAGACTCACTTTGCTGCCACTCTATCCCATTTAAAGCTTGGAGAGCAGCACTTCATAGCTCTAAAAATAGGATTCCAGCCCCCTGGAATTGCAGCTGAAATTCCAACTGGATAAACTTACACTGAACAGGGCTCCAGAACGTGACAACTGCACCAGCCTGGTTCTGGTTACAGCCTACCTGAAAGGAGGTTGTGGTGAGGCTGGGGTTGGGCTCTTCTCCCAAGGAACTAAAGGCAGGACAAGAGTTGATGGCCTCAAGTTGCACCAGGGGAGGTTTAGATTGGACATTAGGAAGAAGTTCTTTGCTCCAAGAGTGGTCAGGGACTGGCCCAGGCTGCCCAGGGAGGGGCTGGAGTCACCATCCCTGGAGGGGTTCAACAGACGAGTAGATGTGGAGCTTTGGGACATGTTCTAGGGATCAGGGAGATGTTGGACTTGCTGATCCTAGAGGTTCTTTCCAACCTAAATGATTCCATGGTTTACCTCGTGGATCTCTACAATAAAATTCCCCCATCACCATCAGGATCCAAATGACTTTATTAGCCAAGAAGGTGCAAAACT
Organism: Brachypteracias leptosomus; assembly: GCA_013401335.1. Lineage (NCBI taxonomy): Eukaryota > Metazoa > Chordata > Aves > Coraciiformes > Brachypteraciidae > Brachypteracias > Brachypteracias leptosomus. Next base: position 67,722 of record VYZX01005833.1, on the reverse strand, counting down.
CACTCTTCATATTTCACATGATAGATCACATCCTCCTCAGGAACAGCCGTGGGCTGGGCAGGGGCTGGGCAGCTCTCAGCAGGTTCCTTTGGAGGCTTTTTTCTGGTCACATTTACAACCTGCGCTTCAAACCACGCTCCCATATTCATGTCTCGAGCATCCACCAAGTCATTGATCTGCACAAAGCAGAGGACACAGCTCAGCAAAAGGGACTCTCAAATTAACCACTCATTTCCCAGCCTACTTGAAGACTGAACCACCTCAATAACCTCAACATTATTCTATTTAACAGATCATCTTAAAAAATCTGTATTTCCTTTGCCTTCCTGCTCCCATTGTCTTCCTACAGCCTTCTCAGGGTGACTAAAAACCCAAAGAGCTTTCTCATCTCCCACAATCCATTATTAGTTGGTCCATAACAGACTCTCAGAACTCTTGCTCATAGTCCAAAGACAGCACTAGATCTGGAATAAAACCCATTGAAATACAAATACAATGATTTTGAACAGCTGCTTGAGATTTTTCTTTTGTTCATTCAAGAAAGTTTCAGCTTTGACTCCAAGGAAAAATATTGGGAGAGTTTTTTAAATCAAAACAGGCACTCTGAATGCTTTTCTTCTTTTTAATTATTGTATTGTAGCTTCAGTTAAAAGGATAAAATGAAAAATAAAATATTTTGACCAATATGTTGCATTTAATTGGTTTGTGGGTTGGTTGGTATTTTTTTTTGAATGGTGTTGGGAGGGTTTAAGAGGAAAAAAAAAAACCACACAAATGGGGCATGAAAGATTTTCTCTATGTTAAGGTTCAGACTCAAACCAGGACACTCCACCATAGAGAAAACTCCCCTCCTGAGGTGCAGCTTGAAAGGCTGAGAGACCTGGGGCTTTTCAGTCTGGAGAGGAGAAGGCTGAGGGGGGATCTAATTAATGTGTATAAATATATGAGGGTTGGGTGTCAGGAAGAAAGGGACAACCTCTTTTCACTTGTGTCCTGCAACAGGACAAGGGGCAATGGATGAAAGTAGAGCCCAGGGAGTTTCACCTCAACATGAGGAAGAACTTCTTCACTGTAAGGGTTACAGAGCTCCCCGGAGAGGTTGTGGAGGCTCCTTCTCTGGAGACTTTCAAGACCCATCTGGATGCGTTCCTGTGTGACCTGCCCTAGACTCTATGGTCCTGCTCTGGCAGGGGGGTTGGACTTTAGGAAGAAGTTCTTGCCCAGGAGGGTGGAGAGACACTGGCCCAGGTTGGCCAGAGAGGTGCTGGAAGCCCCATCCCTGGACATTTGGAAGGCCAGGCTGGCTGGGGCTGTGAGCAACTGATGGAGTGGGAGGTGTCCCTGCCCATGGCAGGGGGGTCGGAACTGGATGATCTTTAAGGTCCCTTCCAACCCTGACAATTCTATGACTCAATGACCTCCAGAGGTCCCTTCCAACCCCTCACACGCTGTGAAATAATTTTTTAATGACTTGCCTTGTAGAGACCGAAGCCCGGGTCGGTCCAGGGGGGCTGGGAGGCTGTGCTGGGCTGTCCCTCCAGCTCCAGGGCCCCCTCCCCGTTGTGGGAGCTCTTGTCCGACTCGCTCTGGCCGGAGCCGCAGCCGGAGTCGGTGTCAGAGAGCTCGGGGTCCTTCTCCTTGCTGGCAGGAGCCGCGGCCGGGCTCTGCCTGACCAAGAGCTGCACAATGTCATTGAGTCCGACGCTGTAATCGAAAAGGGAGTGACCATCTTCCATCTACCGGGAAAGCACCACAACGACCTGGTTACTTCATTCAGCAGAGGGGGTTGTGCCAGATCACAACCACACAGACATCTCCTCAAAACCACCAACCCCCACGGGCCTTGGCAGCTCCTCAGCACCACAGTTACTTAGAGATTGTTGCTCTTGCTAGTAAAAATGTTCTTGTTTTTTCAAAGGACTCTACAAGCTAGAAGATGATGACTTGTTACCAAAGCATTCTAGGAGACCTAGAGCCCCTTGATGGGGCTCTGAGCAGCCTGCCCTAGGTAGAGATGTCCCTGCTGGTGTAGGGAGGTTGGGCCAGATGACCTCTAGAGGTCCCTTCCAGCCTCAAACATTCTATGATTCTATGACCTGAAGAGCTTTGCAGCACATTCCCTAGAAATATCAATTCTAGGAAGAAAGACTTTAAGAACTACAGATCATATGATGCTCTGATCTTCTACATTCCTATCAGGAGGTAAAGATAATTCCACATCACCTACAAATCTTGCTTATTCCAGACACATTTCATAACACAGTAACACCAACTAGATAATTACAATGTAAAGACCATGTCCTAGGCAGGGGAAGGTCTGCTCAAAAGGGTTTGTAATGACAGGACAAGGAGTGATGGTTTTAAGCTGGGAAAGGAGAGATTTAGGCTGGAGATTAGGAAAAAAGTTCTTTAACAGGAGGGTGAGAGATGAGTGGAATGGGCGGCCCAGAGAGGGGGTGGAGGCCCCATCCCTGGAGTCCTTCAAGGTGAGGCTGGCTGGGGCTCTGAGCAGCCTGCCCGAGGTAGAGATGTCCCTGCTGGTGTAGGGAGGTGGGACCAGATGAGCTCTAGAGGTCCCTTCCAGCCTCAAACATTCTGTGATTCCACATCCCAGATTTTTGGCACAACATCCTCAATTGTGGCACTAAGTAGGAGCCAAACAGTTAATGACCCACTTTCCTCCGGGCAAACACACCACACAATTTTTTCCATTGAAAGTAAAATCAAGAAAGATTCAATTCAACTTGAAACTCCTCAATCACTTTCTGGCATGTCCTAATTTCACACCCTCTTGAATTTTCAGCGTTTATTTTGCAAGTCTGGCAGGTTCTGTAGTCAAACCAAGATCCCAGCCCTGCCAGAAGCCACAGAAGCAGAGGGGACCACGCAGGTCTCTCAATTACCCTCCACGTGCTCCGTGGAGTGCAACCATTTTAGAGTTAAACTGCAAAACTCAAGACCACAGGGCAGTTAGAAGTTTAGACAAGCTTCAGCACATATTTAAGGTCTGACTAAGAAATTATACAGGAAATGATCGTCCCCTTCCAGCCCCAACCACCAGCAAAAGCAATCCCCAGAGCTTTGTTCTCTATCAGGGGGGAAACAGAGTAAAACCACAAAAATTTACACTTCACAGGAATCGCTGTGATAATTCAATTCTGATTTATGGCATCAAATGCCTGTGGAACAATCCCTGGAAATCTGGCTGTACAGGAAGGGATGGGGACTTTTTCTGGTTTGGAGATGAGAACTCCAAGGGACACCAGGACAAACCAGACACCAGAGAGACACCATCACAGCTCCAGTATCATTATCAACAGTCGTTATCAGCCAGGGACACGGGTGACAACAGGTGCAGAGAGCACTGGGAAGGCAGAGCCCCAAACAGGACATGAAACCACAGGAGATCAAAGGAGAAGCACCAGCATCCAAAGAGGCACCTCCGGCAGGGTTCTCATTAATTCATATTTCTCTAACTTCAGTCTAAAAATTGTAACTGGCAGGAACGTGAAGGTTTCTGGTGATTTTAAAAGGCAGACACGGCACGAAGGAGCGGGGCAGGGGAAGGATGACTAAGAGAGCTTAGATCACACTGGGTGAATGTTCAGCCTAAAACCACGCCTGAGCACAGAGCTGCTGGAGCTACACAAAGAGAGACTCGCTTTGTAAGGCAAGTGCATCCCCAAGTGAGTAAAGTTACACTTCTGCTGAGGACCTGGTTACCTGCAGAGCCCTGAGCAAGGCTGACAGATGCTCTGCACCCTGGACCAGTCCTTCCTTATCACATTATCTACAACCACAAACAGGCAACCACCACACCCCGGTCTACACCAGCACTGCAGCAAGGACGTGACACGAGCCCCTCAGAGATGCTACAAACTCCTACAAGGCTCTTTTTACTACTACTGGTACCCAAGCTCAGAGTAAAGCCACTCTGGGTGTATTTCCACATCCTATAGCCACACCTGCTGATTAGAACCTGCAGCTACTTCTGGGCACCCTAAAATGGAGGGAAAGTGGGGGGAAAAAAAAGCAGCCAGAAGAAATTCCTCTAACTCCACCCATCTCCCAGATACACCCAGAGTATTCCAAGTATCCTGCAATTTCTGAAATTCATTTCTTTAACAACCAACCCGCCAGTTTGGGGGGTTTCTTTGGCATTTATCAGCAGGATATTGGGAAAAGTGCTTGAAAAGGGGTTTCAGTTGCTTTTAACGCTCATTTAGAGACATCAACTCAGGCGGAAGAAAATAGTTGTTGGACAACCACGCTTGGCTGGTGAGAAATAACAAAACTACTGAGCCACTCACGAGCTCTGTGCTGAATGAGATTGTGAGAGAAGAGCTGAATACCTTTAAAAATCACCAGTTGCTCTCCCAATTTTCAAAGAAAAACAGGAATAAGCATCTTTACACCTCTCAGAGTCAAGTTTTCATGCGCTTTAACCCCACAACCACCTCATAATAGATTTCCAGAGGCTTCACGGTGCTAAGGCAGAAAAGCATCAGACTGGGTAAAAAAATATGGAGGAAAAAATGCCTTTTTTAGTAATTTTTTTTAAAAAAAAGCCAATTCTTGGTGACTCCTCGCTGGGGCAGCGCGGAAAAGAGCCCGGGAGTCACTAGATGGCAGCAAGGCACCCCATTTACAGGCGATTTTTAAAAAATTAATTAAAATATCCGTCTCCAGCTGGCGGGGGACGGGGTTGGGGGGGGAGCGGCGGGGACCGGGGTGGGTCCCGCGGCGGGTACCGCGGTTGCGGGACCCCCCCGGCCTCCCCCGCTCCCCATGCTAGTGGGGATCTGAGGCTGTCAAGCATCTCCCCGGTGTATCGGTACCTGCTTCCCCCGGTAGAAGAGCCGTTGCCGGTGGGGCTCGACCCCAAACACCTCGTGTATCCGCAGGCGCAGCCCCTCCACTTTGGTGAGCTTGGAAAGCGAATCCACGCGGTGAGTCTCCTTCCCATCCATGGTGCGCACTTGGATCCACATGGNCCCATACACCCCGCGCAACCTACCGCGGCCGGGCCCACCGCGGCGGCACCGCCCTCCCCCTCTCCCTATTGGTTGGCAGCCCGGCCGGTTCAGGCGGTGATTGGTTGTTGCGGGGTTTGGCCCCGCCCACCTCCTCCCCTAACGGCTTTGGTTGCGCCCCTCCCCTCGCTTCGCGGCCGCCTCGCGCGCCAACTGTATCTCGCGCCACAATTGAAACGCTCCCCACAACAGCCCGAGGGGGAGAAATCTCGCGAGATCATGCAAATGAGAGGGGGGCTTGGGC
>VYZX01005833.1:3918-62402 GCA_013401335.1 Brachypteracias leptosomus | reverse complement strand
AGGCACCGGCCGCCGTTCCCCGCCCTCCGGTGGGAGCTCCCTGGGGAGGTGGGGGGGTAACGGGGACACCGGGGCTGCCCATAGCACCGCGGAGGGCACCGGCGGCCCCGCAGCCCGCACGGGTCACCCCGGTGTGGAGGAGGGGGTATCACTTTAGTTCTGACCGCGGAAGAAAAAAACAACGGGGGTGTCAGCGGCCCCCGCCGCCACCGGGCCCGGACCGGGCTCCGCTGTTCCCATTCGCATCAACCCGAAAAAACGATGCCTCGGCTCCCGGGNCGGTCCCGTTTCGAACGGGGAGGTGAATGTGGGGGGGGGGAATTTTCGGTCCCGCTGCCACAGCACCCGAGCGACGCATCCCGCCAAGCGGCACCGGAGCGCTCAGCCCCCGGGGAGACCCGCCCCGAACCGCCGCGGGAGTGGGGGGGGGGAAGAGCAGCGGGCCCCCGCACCGTGCCCCGGCAGCTGTCACCGGCCCGGGCGCGGCTCCCCGTAACGGCACGGACACGGCGGGAATCCCCCCCACCGCCGCCATCCTCCCCATCCCGGTGCTAGCGGCCGCTCACCCGGCCCGTCTGACGGGCTGGAGCGGGGTGGGCCCAGCGGGACTCACCGGCGTGGCGGTGCTGGAGGCCGGTACCGCGCTGCGCCCGCCGCCGCCGCCCGGGCTTTGGAGTTTGGCGCGGAAAAGCCCCGTGCGCGGCGGGAGCCCGCCCATTGGCCGCCGCTGGCGGGAACGGGCGGGCGGGGCGGAGCCGCCGCCTCCCGGGAGCACCGGGGGGGGGAGAAGAGAACGGGACACCCGCCAGAACCGGTGCTGCCCCGTGGCACCGGGGATGCCCAGCCCGGTGACCCCCACTCTAATTAGAGCCCGGTGTTGGGGGGAACGGGGGAGGGTTGCTCCTTATCGAGGTGCCCGGGAAAGCCCGTTGCCCACCGGGACCACGGTTATTGTTCTAAAAATGGGGTCACGGGAGAGGAGCCCCGAGTGGGTCCCCCTCTGACAGCCGCCCAACCAAGGCACCCCCTTATCGAGAGGTCCAGCCCCGCAGGGAGCTTCAGGCCCTGCTGGGATGCGAATAAACGGAATAATCGGAATAAACGGAATAATCCGAATAACCGGAATAATCCAAATAATCCACAAGAGGCCTCTAACCCCCGGGGTCGTTAGCTCCAGGTCCCTTCTGGGGCCTGTGTACGGCCCAGCTTCTGAAGCCATGGCCTGGGTGGCTCGGCCCAACCACGCGTGTGGGCCAACAAAAAGAGCTGCTCCGGGAGGGGGTTTTTCCCCCAAAATACTAAAGCTACGAGGGCATTAAAAACAATAAAGTGTGCTCAAGATGGCCATGGGATGGAGTACGTTGCATGCGGGGGATTACCAAGAGGTTTCTGAGAAAAAATCAGCTTCAAAAGAAGCAGAAAAACCCGAAAAGTGGTGGCTGGGGGGGAGAGGCGCCGGGGCGGGAACGCGGGAAATGGCGGCGGGTTCGGCGCTGGCGGGAGCTGCACCCAGGCCCTGCTGGGCCCCGCGGACAAAGAGAGCTCGAGAAACAGCACCAGGCACTCCCCGTGTTCCCCCCTGCACCCCCACACTCACATCGGCACACACAGCAGGGGGGTGCAGCCCCCTCCCTCCCCCCCGGGTCCAGGGCGGCCGCGGCGGAGGTTCAAAGAGGCCGCAGCCGCCGCTTCCTCATCCCCCTCCTGGGGTGGGAGCTGGGGGGATCCCCCCCTCAGCCACAGCTCAGGGGGTGACACTTGCTGGCCTAGATTAGATTAGATGATCTCTCAAGGTCCCTTCCAATCCCTAACATTCCGTGATTCCAGGGCTGAGGCTGTGTCAGCACCGTCCATCCGACCCGCGACCTGCAGCACTCAGGCTCCATTTCCCCCCAGATCCCAAGGCTCTGCCTGCACAGAAAGCCATTTTTACCCCCTGTAGATGCACTGGAGTCTTAATCTTCACCCACTGAAGTGCTGGGGCCTGGGCTGTGGGCCCCAAGTTGGAGTTGACCTATGGATGAGTCCCAACCCAGCAACGTGTTTTGTTCCCCAAGTGGTTTCAGGCCCCACAGACAGAACCTGCCCCACCTGGGTGAGGCCCCAACTGCCCCCAGGGGATCATGGTTGGGGTGGTGGGTGAGGCTAGAGAGAGATCAACCAGGAACCGACCAGTTTGAGAGAAGCAACAAGGGGCTGATCAGTTGGAAGATAGTTCCTGTGGAAGAGGGTTCCTGCTGGGGTCACTTGCTGAGCTCTCAGTGCTGTGTTCCCCCTTGGCTGCTTGGAGATGGAGAAGAGCAAACAGATGAAAAATAAAGGATGAAGGATGTTGCTGAGTTTGGTGTTGCCCTGAGGAAGAAGAGAGCTGGCAGCACACCTACCCCAGCAGCAAGTCCTTCCCACAGCCTGAGAGGGTTCTTGGATACTACAGACCTGGCAGGTAGCAGCAGGAAAGGCTGAGTGTTGGAAAAACCATTCTCAGCCTATAAGGACAGGTCACGTGTCTAAATCATCCTGGTTTGGGATCTCCTGGCCTAAAATCCAGATTAGCATTGATTACCAGCACCCCCAGACTCTGTCACCCACATCAGCCCCGTCTCCAGAGGAGCAGAGAACCCACATCCCTCATGACTTCCAGACGTGGGACAGTTTAACAAAGAACTTCCACAACCCTCTTCCAGGCTTTTTTTCAGCTTCATTACATCTCTACAGAAGTGCCATGAGAACTTATGGGGTTGGAACCAGATCATCTTTAAGGGCTCTTCCAACTCAAACCATTCTATGAAGGTCAGAAAAAGTCCCCTTCAGCCCTGGCCCTTCTTTCCCTGGGTGTCCCCTTTTCAGCTGACTTACAAGGATTGTGTATTTGAACAGTTACCTCAACTTTTTGATGTTCAAATGCTAAATCTGCTCCTGGGAGCACCACATTTGACCTATTGACATCACACTCATATCCTCTCACCCTCAGCAGTTCCCATCCCACCACAGGGATCACAATCTTACTGTAAGACACAGACTTGGAGGAAAAGGCTCCAACCAGCTCCTGCCTATGACCAGTAGCATCCTCAGAACCACCAGAGCCAGAAAACAAACCCACTTTCTAGAGAAACTTCTACTCATTCAGTGAATCCACATCCTGCAAGGACAATGCTGCATCCTACACACTGCTCAGCTGGGTCTGCACCAAAAATAAGCTCCATTCTAGACCATTCTAGTAGTGGAACATTGATTTGGGGAGAGATTAAAGTATATTTGCTCTCCTTTTAAGGTCCTCTCTTCCATTAAAGCAAGAACGTTGCCAGAGAAGCTCACAGAGAACTTGGTACCAGTGAGACAAAGCCCCAGGAGCTTCAGGTTTCCACAGACTGCCAGAAAAAAACCCAAAAGACCATGACTTGGTTACTCTGCAGTTATCTAAGAGGCTGGTGAGCTTCAGTTTGCACCCTCAGATTGTTTTAGGCATTTCTTTTCCTTGGAGTTAGGGCCCTGATTGAAAACACAGCTCTGCCATCTGGTGAATGCCCCATGCTGTGAGGAGACAATATCTGGGCTCTCCTGCCAGCAGGGACACCCAGCCCAGCAGAGGAACACTCAAAGCATTGTTCAATTCATCTGCACAGAGCTGCAGTTGGCCAGACAAAAGTCTAAGAGGCTGCCAGGCCATGGAAAAACTGCTCAAAGTGAAGCTCTGGGCACCATGTTTGAGGGGAAGCAAAAGTCTGGGCATGTACATAAGAACTACCAGCTGATAAACATCATCAAAACAAGCCTGGGATGGAGGAGAATTGATGGGGGGTCTTATCAGGGCCAAATGCACCCTTGGGTGGGCAGCACAGTCTCCCCAGGATGGTTACTGTGGTTCATAGTCCAGCTCTTCTGTGCCTTCCCAGGACTTTCTGGGGGAAAAGAGCATAAACCCACCAGAGGTACAAGCCCCCCACGTGTTTAAAAGGTTCATGGTACCAGCTTGCAGAAGGCCAGAGGGTTGGGGAAGGTGCACCTTGGACTCCTCCTTCAGCCAACCTCCAGCTCCCTCTTCCACTCACCAGCTAAAGAGGCCACATCTGCTTTGTCTGAGGGATTTGCTGTGGCTCTGAAATCATCCCAGCTATAGAGAAGCTCTAGAAAAGCTCTCAAGAAGCAGCCACTTATTTTGCACTCAGGTGTCCTGTAGATCTTCACCACCAAAGAGATGATGCTGGGGTCCGGGACAAATGCTCCTCTCCTTCAAGCTCCCACGATTTCCAAAATAATTGGGGTAAAATGATGCAACCCCCAAGGCTGGGGAGTAAAATTATGGGTGCCTGTGTTGCTGAGCACTGGGGAAACAAGAGTAGGGGGCTCACCAGTGGCCTGAGCTGGAGAGGACACACTTAGCAGGCCCAGAGGACACCCACCCTCTCCCCTATGAAATTGTTACCTCACCTCTACCTAAAGGTGCAGCAGGAGAGGGAGGAGCAGACGGGTGTGTAGAAAAACAGCAGAAAGGTGAATGGGAAGACTGGGAGAGCAGCCAAGAACCCATTCCCTGCAAAGCTTCTGAGGCTTAGAGCTGGAACCTGCCTGAGCTCCTGCTCTTATGCTGGGGCAGGGCAGCTGGAAGGGGCTGGGACCCCCCCAGGCAGCAGGAGAGAGGCAAGTCCTGTTTCTGCGGATGCAGGGGGAGGGCAGCAGAGAGCTGCAGAGTGCCCTGAACTAGGGGAGAGCTCTTGAAGGCTTGGAGGGACCAGGAGGGGGTTGTTGGGAGGCAAAAGATGGGCTGAAGCTTTGGTACCTCATGGAGAATTGTCTTCAGAAGCCACAGCACTGAGGAGGCCGTTGGCTTTGGAGATTGTCATGTGAAGTCTAGTGAAAGACACTAACAGATGGGTGGTGTAGGACAGGATCCAGCAAGGAGGCTTCTTCTGCCACAGCCCTGCTCTGCAGGACCAGCTCAAGGACACCCAACGTTCCTTCCACCTATGGCCTTGGTCTAGGATAAGCCCCAACTGCAGCTGGCAGGAAGCTGAAGGGTGAGGGGGAAGAGCTTTGAGTTGATGTGACCAACCAGAACTACCTCCCAAGGACCATTCTCTCCCAGCAAGGGGAAGTGGTGGAGGAGAGGAAGAGAGGAACATGAGAAAGAGTCTGAGACAGATGTGGTGGCAGCAAACACCTGGTGGGCTTTGCACAGCACCCAACGGCCAAGACCATGGGCTGACATGTCCCCTCAGTGGGCTCCAGAGAGTGGGACCCCTGAGCTCAGCAGCACTGAGCTTCTGGACGCCCAAGGGCTTTGCTTGGCTTGACAGGAGCAGAAATCCCAGCAGCACATGTCTCACCCCTGAATCATCTCCTCCCGTGCCTGTGTGTGCCCTGGGGAAGGTGATTGTGGCCTCGTGGCAGGTCACTAATGGAGTCAAGGCTGTGGAGGATCAACAGGATCATTTCCTTTGCAGGAGATGAGCACCTGCAGATGGGACACTTCAGTGTCACATGTGGCCTCTGCTCCCTGAAGGGACAATGTTGGGTGGTGACACACCAGGAGCAGGGAAAGGATCGTGGCTGACAATGGAGACCCAACGTAAGGGCCTGATCCTCTGAGTGCTCCACACACCTGCAGGTTTTCCACAGAACAGAAACCCAAACAGAGCCAGGACAGCTGAGAAGCAGGAGCTGGAGAGGCCTGGTCCACACGTCCCAGGAGTGTTTTGCCAGCTCTATCTCCTTCTTCAAACCATCCTGCCAACTACAGTTCTGTGCTGCCAACTCTTGTCTTCTTCAGGCCAACACCAAACCCAGCAACATCCCCTCAGCAGAACTTCAGCTTTCATTCTTCATCTGTTTGCTCTTCTCCATCTCCAATCAGCCAAGGGGGAACACAGCACTGAGAGAGCTCAGCAAGTGACCCCAGCAGGAACTCTCTTCCCCAGGAACTCTCCTCAAACTGCTCAGCTCCTTGTTGCTTCTCCCAAACTAGTTGGTTCCTGGTTGATCTCCCTCTGCCCTCACCCACCCCCCCAACCATGATCCCCTGGGGGCAGTTGGGGCCTCACCCAGGCGGGGCAGGTTCTGTCTGTGGGGCCCGAAACCACTTGGGGAACAAAACATGTTGCTGGGGTGGGACTCATCCATGGATCAACTCCAACTCAGGGCCCCACAGCCCAGGCCCCAGCACTCCAAGGACAAGCTGAAGTTGGCTGCAGAGGAGCTGAGTTCCTGGCACAGGAGCTGAGGTTTCCACCTGGGCATCACCAGAAGGATCCTGCCCCATGTCTGGATGATGCAGAGTTCACACAAAGGCCTCAGTTACTGCCACGATGCTCTTGCTGTGGGACATGCTGCCCAGTGCCACGGGGCTCCCTCACTCCAGCCAACACAACTCCCTTTCTCTTCCCTAAACATGTTCCTCTGCTTCCTCCTACACCCTTCCCATGCTCCCCAAACTCCTCAGAGCTGATTTTATCTCAGCTTTAAGTACGTGGTGTTTATACAGTAACAGGGATCACAGCAATGAGCACACAAACCTTTGCTCTGAAATGGCAAGCTCCAAATTTCCAGTGTTCTGACACTGCAGGGGGGGTCCCCCAAGGAGCAGGAGCTCCAAGCAGTGGTTATTTTGACCCAGTAGCTAAAGCTGCACTTAAGATGTCTCATTAATCATAATTAACAATGTTATTGCACCCCAATGACTCCCCCGTGCTGCTCACATTCCTCTGAGCCACATTAGCAGCCACATGAAGGTGTATTGTGTAGATAGTGCTGGGTTACTCACTCTGGTGATGAAACACAACCTGTCCCATGAGACTTTCACCATCACCCCACAACTGGCTCACTCAGGCACCTCTCACCCAGGAATGAACTGGCCACGGGCACCATTGACACTGTACCTGAGGCTGCAGCCACTGTCTGCATAGGTCAATGCTCAAAGAAACATGGGGATGATGTTTGATTCCTGGGTCCTGGAAAAAGAATAAAAGATCTCATCAGATCTCCAGAGCACAGCCAAGAACATCCATTCCTTCCCCTACACCACCTCCTGACAGCTGCTAATCAGCTTCAGTTTGAGGACAAGACATTGGGTGCCTCAAAAGTGCAATTTAAGCCATGAAGGGAATGAGATCAAAGGAGGGACCACGAGGGTGTTGGGTGAAAGGTGCCCAGGTGAGGCCAGAACACAAAGTTTATGTCACAGAGGGCAAAGCACAAAAGCTCTTCCCAGCAGTGCAGGGGGGTAAAACGAGAGGCAAAAGCCATAATCAGTATCTAGGGTGGACATTAGGAACTGCTTCTTCATTAGGAGGGTGATGAAGGACTGGAGGCAACCTGCAGAGAGGCTGGGCCACATCTCCATCCCTGGGACAAAGCCCCCAGCTGACCTGACCCTGCTGGTCCTCCTTGGACCTCCTGAGCCCCAGGGGTCCTTCCAGTCAACAACTCCATGACAAATCTGAGTCAGGAGGGGGATTCCTTCTAACCCCAAAGCTCACAAATGACAATTCTCTACATTTTTGTCAGCTGAACAGCACATTTTCCAAAACGATTGACCACCTCCTGCTCCTGCTGGTTTACTGGGGGCAACTCAAGGTCTCCTGCATTTGCTGGCCAAAAACAAAGTGACTCAGTGAGTTGAATAGCTTTGGAAGACTTCAGATAATTCTTACCTGTGCCTCAGTTTCCTCCCCCACGGATCCTCCAAGCAGACAACAGGAAGCTTAATTGATGGTTTCCAACCAGTTTGGGAGAGCTGAAGATGAAAAGCATGGAAATGGAAAGGCAGAGCATTAAATAAAACCCTCATTATTGCTATTAAAAACCCCAACCCTGCCCCAGCTGGGCTCAGAGTCCTGCAATGCTGGGCCTTCTGCAAGTATAAAAAGAAGAGACAATCCCCACCTTGAAAGCCCCAGGGGAGCTGAGAAGCAGCAGGTTTCACCATCACCCATTGCTGGAGCCAGGGCTGGGAGCAGGAGAACGTGTCTTACTCCTTGGGCAGGGTAGGAGAGCCCTGCCAAGGAAGCAGCATGGCTGAGGGATGTTTTCACATCACAGACCCCACGTCCTCCTTCTCTGGGGCTCCTTGGCAATGTCTACAGTTCATGGAGCAGCCCAGGAGCAGGGGTGGGTGTGCTGAGCCCCACCACCCACACATGGACATGACAACTGTGCTGCTCTGGGAAAGGCCAAGCACAAGCTGCCTGGTGGTGCTTGGCCAACCCTGCAGGTGCCCACCTGAGGAAGAGGTCCCCTGAGCTGGGGAACATAGAACCATAGAATTGTCAGGGTTGGAAGGGACCCCAAAGCTCATCCAGTTCCAACCCCCCTGCCATGGGCAGGGACACCTCCCACTCCATCAGTTGCTCACAGCCCCAGCCAGCCTGGCCTTCCAACTGTCCAGGGATGGGGCTTCCAGCACCTCTCTGGCCACCCTGGGCCAGTGTCTCCCCCCCCTCCTGGCCAACAACTTCTTCCTAACGTCTCATCTCAATCTCCCCACCTCTAGTTTGGACCCATTCCCCCCAGTCCTACCACTACCCCACAGCCTCAAAAGTCCCTCCCCAGCTTTCTTGTAGCCCCTTCAGATCCTGGAAGGGCTGAACTCCTGCCCCAGCACCTCCTTTCCAAGCAGCTCCAGTGCTCCATTTGAATGCAGACTGAGGACGTGCTTCTCATCCCCACCATGGCTGGTGGGCAAGGTCCACACTTGACCCCATGTCCCCAGCACCACAGACACACCTTGGTGAGCAGGTCCTTGCAGGCACCTCTAATCTTTAGCAGGAGTCTCTTGCTCTCTGGCCAGGCCCTTCTTGGCTCCCAGGACCAGGCAGGGTTTGGGCTGACAAGCAGGATTATCCAAGTGGGAGCCTGGGCATGCAAGGGCACGGGGAGAGGAGCGGTGCCTGCAGGCTGATGGGCTGAGCCTGTTCCACCAGCACGGGGCAGATCTCCATGGGCTTCCATCCCCCATGTCCCTCAGCACCCCCCATCCCAGGGGACACGTCCCTGTCCACTCCTGTCTTCTTTGCCCCATGGCCAAAGCCCTTGGGGATGGACGCCCTCCATCCATTCTGAGATGCCCCAATTTGGGGGGACAACAGCAGCACCTCCACCCACCCCATGGCCACCATGTCCCCAGAGGGGCCTCCCTCACCCCGCCCCACACGCCCCTCCCACACCCCCCTCTCCCATTGGCCAGGACAGCACCTGCTGCGTCCTGATTGGCTCCCTCAGCTGCCCATCAACCCTTGGGGTATTTATGTGGGTGAGGTCCCAGCACTCCCGTCCTGTCCGTGTTGGGAGCGCAGGAGCCAGGTAAGGTGGGGCTGGGGGGGGATGTTTGTAGGGTTTGGGGCTTGGCTTGGGGCTCACCGAGGTTGCCCCTGGCCTTGGGTGGCTCTTTGCAGCCCTCCCAGGGATGGAGGGTGGAGTTTGGGCTTGGAAATGGCTCCATTCCTGGAGCCCTGGGGGGCATCGAGGCTAAAAGGGACCTGCTGAAGGGCTGTGGTTGCCCATCTGTGTCCATGGGGCTTTTCCAGCTCCCTGAGAAAGCTCAGAGCTGGGTGCTGTGTCTGCTGCTTGCCTCATCTGTGAGTGGGGAGGGGGAGGTCTTGGCTGTTTGAGGCCAAAGGTGACATCTTACGGTGTCATGCTGCATGTGCTGTGCCTTGAGGAAGAGCTGGAAGGCTTCAGATCCCTCCTCAGAGGCTTCAGATCCCTCCTTAGAGGCTTTAGATCCTTCCTTGGAGGCTTCAGATCCCTCCTTAGAGGCTTTAGATCCTTTCTTGGAGGCTTTAAATCCTTCCCTGAAGGCTCCTTCCTAGCCTTGAGGTGATCTTCTTGGGAAGACTACAGGTCTCCCATCTGTGACTGAGCAGCTTTGGCTCTGAAAGCTCTTTTCTGCTTGTTGGCTGCTGGAGATCCAAGCTGGTCAAGGGGGTCCCCAGGAGGTGGGTCCCACCCAGGCACGAGGGGACAGCACGTGATGTTCACCATGGTCATCACCAGGGGCTCGTGCTGCCGTGGGGGATGCCGTGGGTGCTTTGGGGGGGTAGATGGGTCACCCAGACATTCCCTTCCTGTTGACAGAGCTGCCAGACCTGCCTGTAGCTATTTCACATGATCACTTGGTGTAGGCATGATAATAACCTTAAGGAAGGGGGTGGCCTGAGTGACAAGGCAGAATCTTGGTGACAAGGTACCAAGGTGACAAGTGGTGTCCCTCAGGGGTCTGTGCTGGGACCAGTGTTGTTGAATATCTTCATTACTGATACTGACAGTGGCATTGAGGGCACCCTNCCTGCCCTAGGTAGAGATGTCCCTGCTGGTGTAGGGAGGTTGGACCAGATGAGCTCTGGAGGTCCCTTCCAGCCTCAAACATTCTATGGCTCTGTCTTGCTGAAGAGCACCGTGTCTCTGTGGCTGGGCACAGCTCCTGCTGGAGGGAGCACTTGGCCAACAAGCTTTGATTCCCAGGACCAGCAGGGTTCTTACATGTGCTTGTGCCTGCCCAAAACTGCCTGGTGGTGAAGGGCTTCAATTACTGAAGCTGGTTCTGCTGAAACTTCCAGGTGACAACGTGTGTTGAAGAGCAGCAGGTGCTTGCTCTGCAAGTTGTAGCTTCAGCTGGAACCCAGGGGTTTGTCCTCATGGAAAAGTTGGCAAATGGAAGGTATGGCCCAGGAGCTGTTTTAATTAAGCTCTCTCCCCTCTTTCCTAAAATATCCCCAAATTCTGGTGGCTTGGATAGTTTATGTGCTCCCAAGGAGCTACTGAGCTGGTAATGGCCACTGGCTTTGGTGCTTAACTTCCACTGGGAGTGTGTGGGCAGAAAATCTGCCTCCATCTGCAGCATTGATCCTTGAGGGTCCTAATGCTGGTGGCTTCTCCAGAAAGGTGAGAAGGGCACCTCTGCCAGCAATTCAGGAACAAATGTCCTGAGGTCAAGGCTGAAAATCATCCAATACTCTTCCTAAAACTCCCTCTGCCCTCAGGGCCATTCCCACTGCCCCAGACACCCTGTGACCCAGTTCTGCATTCACTGTAACTGGGCTATCAGTGGCAAATCTCAAGAAGAATGTCACTAAGTGCTTTAACCACAAATTGGCCACCCCTGCTCAGATCTAAAGCACTAAGTTTAGCTTTGCTTTCCTCACTGGTCAGTTGAGCTGCTGAACCACCCTGGCTGTGGCTCCATCTGTCTTCTCAAGGTAGAACATGTTTGGGAAGGGAGAAAAGCTTCCTGAACAGGATCCCACCTCTGCCTGCAGGACACAGCAGCAGGACAGAGCTTCCTGCTTTCCACAGTGAAGATAAAACCCTTGCAGGAGGTAAAGAACTAACTGTGTGTGTGCTGCTCATCACCAGAGTGATAAATCAAGGGAGGTGCTGACCCTGGCAGGAAGGTGTTTGCTCTCCTGCCAGGCCCACAGGTTGTCCTGGCTGTGATGACCCAACCAAGGCAGGGAAGGGGACAGAAAGGGGACAGGCAAGGGGACAGCAGCGTGGAGGCTTTGGTGCCATCACTCCTGTTGTCTCCCTGCCCTCAGACCCCTGCCAGGTTGCCCAATGCTCAGCAGTGCAGCTGTTGTGCCCTGCCAGAAATGTGCACAGAAGTTTCATCTTTCTGAAACAACCTCTTTGAAGAACTTTCTCCAGCTGTGACCTAAGATTTCTGACGTGGCAATGGGGTGAAATCATCAGCTCTTCACTTCCACACAAAGCAAACAGTAACCAAAGCAAATGCTGATGCTGCCTCTGCTCCTCTGCCTGGTGCTTTCACACGAGGGGTCTGCTGGGACTCCCTGTGCCTTTCTCCAAAGGATCCTGAACCACCCAACCCAGGCTCTGTGCTTCCCTGCAGTGAAACAAGGGCTGCTCAGCACTTTTGCAGGAAGAGAGACTAGAAAGGGAAAATAAAACCACACTGTGGGCTCCCCAAGCTTTGGCCACGCCACAAACACGGGTGTTGCAACACACCCCAGTTCCTCCCACACCAGAGCAAACCATGTTCTGACACGACTGGGCTGCAAGGACTGACACTGACACAGCTGCATCCATAATCCAGCTGAGCTCCAAGCACTCCAGAGGTTGCTTTGAACCTTGGACTAGTTTTTACAGCAGCCCAGGGTTACTCCTGACTTAGCAACTGGAGACCTCTCCTCATTTTTTTTCACTACAAAGCTCTAATCTTGACACCAAGGCCAGGAGAGACTCTGCACTTGGAGCTTTTCCCACCTGTCTGGCAGTAAAATAAGTGAGCAAAGGGGTTGTTTGTCCTGGTGTTGAAATAATTGTGCTTTGCCCCGTGGCAGGGCTGCAAACTGGCCCAGCCTACGTGGCTTCAACAAAAAAAAGCAACCAACTGGCCCCAAAGCTGAGCAGGAGGAGCAACCACTAAGGCAGCAAACCCTGGGGACTTGGGGACTGAGATTTATGTTCCAGCCCTGCTTTTGTTTGGAGCAGTTTTCCAGAAGTTCTCCCAGGCTGATAAAGTTGGAGCTGGGTGTGAAATGAGGCAGCCCCTGGGCAGGGTGGTTGCCAGAAGAGCCCTGGCTCCAGGATTCTCACTTTGGAGGTCCCAATTGTGGCTGTAGTGACAATTCATGTCACTCTGCATCCCTGCCTGGCCCAGATCTCACTGAAACGCTGACTAATTGCAGGGTTAATGTAGTAACTTCTGAAATCCTGCCAAGTAACCTCCTGAGATGTCTCCTCAGCTCCATGCACAGTCACTCCAGGGCTGACAAGAGCTCGTTTCGTTGCTTCCTCCCCAGTTCTCTGTTCCTGTTTCCACAGTAAAATAAAATAAAATAAAAACCTTACGCAAGCCAAAGAACACAAGGAACAAGACAATGGTCCCTGTCACAAATCAGATGGCAAGTTTTTTGGGGGAGAGAGTCTGCCAGTGAGCCTGGAGCTGTGCTCAGCTTGGGAATGCAATTGTGAGGAGCTCTGGTTTGAGGGTTTTCCACTGGAAAATGCAAGAGCAATTCTAAGAATAGCAATTAAGTGACAAAGAAGGGGAAAGTAGAGGCTGAAATCCCTGCTGAGCCTGACCAAGGCTGAGAAGCCATCCTGGATTTATCACCTGGAGTGCCCAGATGCCAACCTAGGTCTACACTGGGGAAGCCAATACACAATCAAAATATTGCATCATTTTTATACTTTAACTTCTTTAATCCCACTATGTAATGAGAACACTCTGGGGCTCAGTTTCACAGGAAGCAAGGAGACACTTTCTGCCTCACTGGTCAGGAGGATGGGAACATGAGGTTCAAGGTAGGCAGCCAGAAAGCTGCAGCTGCCAAGCCTGGCTCACCCTCTAGGAAAGATTTTTGCCTCCTTCCCAGAGCTGTGAGGCTGCTGGAGTGGGAAGTGGTAGGGAAGAGGTTCCCCACTGTGAACAGAGGTGACTAAGTCCAGTTCTGGAGCCCCCAGCACAAGAAGGGTGGGGACAGATTGGAGTGTCCAGAGGAGGGCACCAAAATGCTCAGGGGAATGGAGCATCTCTGGTGTGGAGACACTGAGAGAGTTGGGGCTGTTCAGCTGGAGAAGAGAAGGCTCCAGGGGCACCTTAGAGTGACCTTGCAGGACCTGAAGGGGCTCCAGGAAGGCAGGGGAAGGTCTGTTCAATAGGGTTTGTAATGACAGGACCAGGAGTGATGGTTTGAAGCTGGGAAAGGAGAGATTTAGGCTGGAGATTAGAAAAAAGTTCTTTACCAGGAGGAAGACTGATGATGGGACTGAGGGAGGTGACTGGAAACAATCCTTGTCCCACACCAGAACTCATGGGGCCTCTCAAATACCTTCATACCCTTGCAAGAAAGATGAGTGATGCTCCACTGGTGTTTCTAGGACATGCTCCATGATGGATCCCAACTTTGCCTTCTGCTTTTCACCAGCTTTGCTAAGACTAATTCACTGGAGGCAATGCAGTTGTACTCATGCTGTTGTACTCTTCTTTTTCCTTCCAGCTGCAGCTGAATTCAGTATGGCATCAGAAAAGAGCCCAAAAAGAGATCTGCTGAAGGCTGAGGATCAGCAGCAAGTGGTAGGTCTGGGGCAGCTCGTGCTCTAATGTGCAGCAGTTGAAGTCCCTACTGGCAGATATGTTGTCAGCACCTCAGAACCAGGCTGGGAATAGCAGAAAGATCAACCACACAAAGCTGTGGCTAAATCTAAACTCAGAACTAACCCTTTGCTCAGGAGAAAACTTCAGGGTTGGCTCAAGTGAAGCATGAACTGTTACAGGTCCTATTTCCACATCTGGGTTTGGTGCTGAAACCAAGTGTGACTCAGAATGTGAGCCCAGAGCTCAAACTTTTAATCCTGACTTGTTAACAATCTTTGGATGAGTTTCTTCAACTCAAGGATGAGGAGATGGGCTGGATGTCCCCTGAGGACCTTGCTGGACAGACATATGGCTTGTGGTCACCCCCCAGCTTGAGGCTGGGTCCCTCATG
This sequence comes from Brachypteracias leptosomus, assembly GCA_013401335.1. NCBI lineage: Eukaryota > Metazoa > Chordata > Aves > Coraciiformes > Brachypteraciidae > Brachypteracias > Brachypteracias leptosomus. The sequence continues at coordinate 47,958 of VYZX01005833.1, read as the reverse complement.
TCTCTTGTTTCTCTTGGGTTTCAGAGTGCTGTCAATCGGGTGTCCAGCTTGCCCTTGCTCAGCTCTGCCTTCAACCTGGTCTCCTCTGCCTACAACCACACCAAGGAGACCCATCCTTGCCTCAGTGGTGTCTGCAACGTGGCTGAGACCGTGGCTGCTGTGGCTGTAGGGAGTGTGGTTGGTGGGGCACAGCCCATCCTCAACCAGCTCGAGCCACAAAGTAAGTGGAGAGGCTGGAGAGCCCCTTTCAAGGCAGAGGAGGGGGTGGGGAGGGGGGTTCCACGTGCCTCAGGGTGATGCCCACCTCCTGCAGCACCTTGTTCTCCTCAGCTGTAGAGACACTGGATTTCATGGGCACAAAACTTTAGCAGCAGAAACCAAGGCTGGTCTCCTGTCTCTGGTTTCTTTACATCATGGATCAAACCCTCCTTGCTGCTTCTCTCCCCAAGTTATGAGCATCCCAACCAGTACCAGCAGTGTCCACCTGGGACATACCCCAGTCTGTCCCATCCCAACACTTCTCAACGTTTTCTCCCTCCCCACCAGGGGTGAGTGCCACATTCCAGTTGGAGCAATGTGCTGCCAGTAGCTGGGAAGGTAAAATGGAGACCTTCTGGTGGCCTGCCAGGATCTGAAGGGGCTACAAGAAAGCTGGGGAGGGACTTTGGAGGCTGTTGGGTAGTGGTAGGACTGGGGGGAATGGGTCAAAAGTAGAGGTGGGGAGATTGAGATGAGACGTTCAGAAGAAGTTGTTGCCCAGGAGGGAGGGGAGACACTGGCCCAGGTTGGCCAGAGAGGTGCTGGAAGCCCCATCCCTGGACATTTGGAAGGCCAGGCTGGCTGGGGCTGTGAGCAACTGATGGAGTGGGAGGTGTCCCTGCCCATGGCAGGGGGGTTGGAACTGGATGAGCTTTCAGGTCCCTTCCACCCCTGACAGTTCTATGATTCTATGAGACTATTTGAACCTGCCAAATTGTTCACTTGTTAACAAGATGCCCCTCACCACACAACCATGGGGTTTAGGGGTTTTTTTGGCTTGTTTTCATGATCCTGAACTGGCCATTGTAGGGTCAACCCCCCCTCTCCACACTGAAGAATAAACTGGTGCCTGTTGTCTTTTCTAGTTGCCCTTGTAAATGAATATGCCTGTAAAGGGCTGGATCAGCTGGAGGAGAACTTGCCTTTTCTTCAGCAGCCAGCAGATAAGGTAAGGTAAAGGGTTCTCCTGGGGAAGCCAGGACTTGATCTCTTGCTTGGTGGAACTGTCATGGGGAGAGGAGAATATGGGGAAATAACCTCCAGCAGCACTTTGTCAGTCCCTGGTATGGGCTGGAGGAGGCACTGCTAGCTGGGGAAAGCTGGAGAGATGCCCTCAGCATGGGGAAGCAAAGATGACCATGTAAATCCAGGTGTCCTGCCTTCCCCAGCAATCCCCCAGGACTGAAAGGACAATTCAGCCATGTGGAAAAGCTGCATCAGGGAGGGAAAACCTATTTCAAGAAAAAACAAGTAATTTCTCTGCCTCTCCCCACTGCAGGTTATCTCAGACACCAAGCAGCTGGTCTCCACCAAAGTGACATCTGCCATGGATGCTGCCTGTGAGGCAAAGGCAGCAATGGCTGAGAAGGTGACTGAAGCTGTGGACCTCACTAAAAATGCTGTGGAGGACAGTGTCAAGATGACCAGGTCAATGGTGACCTCCACTGTTAACAGTGCTGTAGAAGCTGCTCAAGGTGCCAAGGACCTTGTGACCACCAAGGTGACTGAAGCTGTTGACCTCAGTAAGCACATGGTGGAGGACAGCATTGGAAAGACCAAGTCTGCAGTTGCTTCTACTATTGTCAACGCTGTAGAAGCTGCTCAAGGTGCCAAGGATCTTATGACCACCAAGGTGACTGAAGCTGGGGATGTCAGCAAGCACATGGGGGAGGACAGCATTGGAAAGACCAAGTCTGCAGGTGCTTCTACTATTGTCAGCGCTGTGGAGGCTGCTCAAGGTGCCAAGGATCTTATGACCACCAAGGTGACTGAAGCTGGGGATGTCAGCAAGCACATGGGGGAGGACAGCATTGGAAAGACCAAGTCTGCAGGTGCTTCTACTATTGTCAGCGCTGTGGAGGCTGCTCAAGGTGCCAAGGATCTTATGACCACCAAGGTGACTGAAGCAGTAGATGTCAGCAAACACATGGTGGAGGACAGTGTTGAAAGACCAAGTCTGCAGTTGTTTCCACAATTGTCAACGCTGTGGAAGCTGCTCAAGGTGCCAAGGAAGCTGTGACCACCAAGGTGACTGAAGCTGTTGACCTCAGTAAGCACATTGTGGAGGACAGTGTTGGGCTGACCAAGTCTGCAGTTGCTTCTACTATTGTTAATGCTGTGGAGGCTGCTCAAGGTGCCAAGGACCTTGTGACCACCAAGGTGACAGAGGCAGTGGATGTCACTAAACACAGTATTGCTGCTGCTGTAGGGGCTGCCCAGGGTGCAAAGGACCTTGTGACCAACAAAGTGACTGAAGCAATGGACCTAACCAAAGGGGCTGTTCAAGATGGTGTGGAGAAGACCAAATCAATGGTCACTTCTACAGTCAGCACAGCTCTGGATGCTGCCTATGGCACCATAACCAGCAAAGTAAACACAGCCCTGGAGCAGAGCAGAGGGGCTATCCAGGAGGGTGTGGAGATGACCAACTCAGTGGTGACCAACAGCATCAGCAAGGCCAAGGCAGTGGGCCAAGCAGTGGCAGGGGGTGTGGAGTCTGTGCTGGGTATGTCAGAAGATCTGGTGGATCTCTACCTCCCGATCACAGAGGAGGAGCTAGGTAAGAAAATACTTGGCTGGCAGCTGTAAATGCAAACCCTTTCCCAGGTGACCAGAGAGCACCTGACACTGCCAGACTCATCTGCAGCACACAGGGAGCTCTGAATTTGTCACCAAGGTTGCTGGCTGTCAACACCGACTTGCCATGTGCTATGGGACAGAGTTCAAGCATTTTCTAGTCCCTCCTTACCCATCAGCCTCAAAGCAAATAAGCACGTGGGTGCATGTTTCAACCTCTCTCTCAAGTCTGCTTGTCTGAAGAGAACACACTGAGCAGGGACTGGCCTACCTGTAAGATCTGAGCAACTACGATCCTCTACAAGCTTCAGCCTTCGTGGTTTCCATGGGTCCTCTTCCCTCTTCCTTCCCTTGCTGCTTGGGGAGTGGAGCACGGCTGCATCTCTGTTCTTGTCTCCTCCAGGTCAACTGGCCACCACTGTGGAGGGCTTGGGGATGGCTTCTGTGGAGGAGCAGAAGGAGCAGCAGAGTTACTTTGTGCGCCTGGGGTCCCTCTCGAGCAAGGTCCGTCACCGAGCCCGCCAGCTCTCCCTGCACAAGCTGCAGCACATGAAGCAAAGCACCCAAGACACCCTCTCACGACTCCAAATGGCAATAAAACTGGTACCACACACTTCTCCCTTCTCCTTCCTGTCTGTAGCCTTCCTGCCCTGCTCTCCAGATGGAAGCTCTTCCTCCATCCTCTACCAGCTGCCTGTCACCTCGGGTCCCTCCCTGCGCTTCTCTGTGTGTGCTTGCAATACAGCTCTGCCTCTCCTTTTCCCCCATCAGATTGAATCTGTGAAACAGGAGGTTGGCCAGAAGCTTCTGGATGGGCAGGAGAAGCTCCACAAGCTGTGGGTGGATTGGTGCCTGACCCAACCCAAAGGAAACCAAGTTCAAACTGCCTCCGAAGTAGAGGTACCCCTAGTGTTTGATGATGCCTCATGTGGCTGGTTGCATCTCCTCTGCTCCAGTAACTGAGCTCTGTCTCTCTCCCAGCAGGTAGAGTCCCGGACTCTAGCTATGCTCAGGATCATCACCCAGCAGCTACAACCTGTTTATGAGAACCTGAAAACCAGCATCCAGGGCCTCCCCAGCCACATCCAAGAAGCTGTTTATCAGGCCACCCGAAACATCCACAAGCTCCAGCGCTCCTTTTCCAGTGCTTTGTCTTTCCAGGACCTCTCCAGCTCCACCCTGGCCCAGAGCCAGGACTATGTGACAGAAGCCCGAAGGTCCCTCGATGACCTGTTTGAGTATGTAACTCACAACACCCCCCTAAACTGGCTTGTGGGTCCCTTCAGGGCGATAGCTAAAGGGTCACAGGAGAGCAGAAAGCAGCAGCAGAAGAAAGACACAGTGGCTGATATAAAATCACCCATGTTGGAAAAGGCTGTACCATCAAAGGAGGGGGTGAAGATCCCCAAAAAACCAAAGGGAGCAGACAGGACCCCGAGGGAAGGGTGTGAAGTGCTAGAGAAGGTGGAAGAGAAAGCAAAAAAAGACACAGAAGTGGAGCCGGCTGCAAAGGAGATCAAAACTGAAGTGCCAGAGGAAGAGCTCTGAAAAATCCCAGCTCTTCTGGCCCAGGCTCCCTGGCTAGGACAGCACCTTGAGCTTCCAACCCTGTGTCCAGCTGTGGACAAGATGCCTCCTGCTCTCTGCCTGGCCCAGGCTGAGTTCCCAGTAAGCTGTAGTTTGCAAGGAGACTTGATAACCAAGGTGGGGTCATTCTGTATCTCAATTTACTATTTTTTAAACCATGTTGCTGCCCTGAAAGGGAAGACGGGGACCTTCAGCTTTTTTAAAGTCAGCCCAATTCCTGCAGAGACAAGTTGTGGCAGAGAAGACACAATCTCAACTCATTTTTAACGTTGGATTTGTTTGTAATTCATCCCAACTGCAGAAACCTTGGGAAGATGATGTGTGTGGCCTTTGATATCGTTTCCCTCCTTCTACGAGTGTAAAATTCTGTGTTCCAGCCACGACTTCACTTCTGCTGGTTGTGCTTCTGGGGAGCCCAGCCCTGCAGGGGCAGGGACAGCGAGGGGCTGCTGCTCAAAAGACACTTCTCCTTCTGCACCAGCCAAGCACTTCTTCTTTCATACAGAAACACTCAGCCAGGTGGGGGTTCAGAGCCAGTTTGCAGGGGGATTATCTTTCTGAGTCGTATGAATGACTTCAGGGATCAAGTTTTTAAGGAACTCCACGCACTGACCACTGCAGCCCATGAGGCAGCTTCTGCCAGGAGTTCCTCTGCCATGGCAATGGGATATCCTGCTATCAACCAGCACCCAGCTCTCCTATTTTATTTCCCCAGCAAACAATGCTTTGTAATCGTTGCTAATGTCACTTACTTTGGTGACTTCAGTGCTGGCCCAGTCCCTGTGCTATGGCTGCAAGAATGGCAAGCAGATTTCAGAATAAAGCATCACCTTAGTTCAAACAAACACCTGTTTCTTGTCTCTTTCTCAGCTGTAGTGGTTTATTCCCCCCTTAGCCAGAGTCAGTAAGAAGCCTGCATTTAACACATCAATGGGTTTATCAAATCACTTCACTGGAACCTGCACATTCCCTGATCTCGCTGGAGATAATAAATGCATGCTCATAGCAGGTCCCCTGTTCTGCCTCGGCCTTAAGCAAAGAAGCATCTTCAGGATTTCATCCCCACACCCCCTGCCTGTCCTGCCGAGCTTCAGCTGCTCCTACCCCCCCTCCTCACCCTCTGAGCCCCCCTGACCCCCCCCGGGTCTCTACCCTCGCTCCACCGCCAGACACTTGGGGTCATTCCAGCAGGAAAACTCCGTTCCCAACCGAGCCCAGCCCGGCTCTAACCCCGCCAGGACACCCGGTGCCTGGCACAGGCTCGGGCCCCGGGCACACACCAAGGAGGGAAGGCGGGGGGGGGCTCACCCGGGGCAGCGCCGCTCCCTCCCGGGACACCCGAGCAGCGCTCCGGGCAGCCCTGTACTACTGGGCCCGGTGCGGGCTGGGCCGGGCTCGCTCCGCCCCCGCCGGCGGCTCCCGCCGCTTCCTCGTGTCCCTGCAGCTCCGGCGGGGCGGGCTCTGTGGCCCGGTGCCGGTGCCCGCGGGCCCGGAGCGGCACCGGTCGGAGGTAGGCTGGCCCCTCACCGCCGAGGGCGGCCGCAGGAGCGGGGGAAGCGGTTCCCGGGGCCCCGGCACACCGAGGGGGGACAGGGGGAGCGGAGCCGGGTGCCGCGGTGAGTCAGCGGGAGGGAGAGAGAGAGGGAGGAAGGGCCCGGCCCGGCCGGTTCCAAAGGGCCCGGCCGCGTTTCGAGCGCTGCCTTCGTCCCCGTTCCCCTTCCCTCCGTTTCACCGATTCAGAGGCTCTCATAGGAAGCAGCAGCAACTTCCTCCGGGCCGGCCCGAGCTCCTTCATTGGGCAATTGGAGGATTTTTATGAGATAGAAACAAGCCGTTTGAAATCCTCAACTTTCCCCGGTTCCGAGCTACCGCGGGGCACCCGCCGGGGCTGCCTTTAAATAGAGGGATCTCCTCCAGCAGGGCCAGGCCCCGGGAGCTGTGTCCTCCTGCCCGCTCCAGACCCGCTCTGCGCTCCCCCAAAGCCCCCCCAGAGGCCTCTGGTGAGTGCAGGGGTTCAGGAGGGCTCAGGGGGATGGGGATGGGGATGGAAGGTCCATGGTTCCACCAGGCAGCCTGGCAGAGGATGCTCCTGGGATTCCTCTGAGCATAGTGTCCCTCACAAGGAGGCCCCTGGAACCAGCTGCCCAGAGGAGACAGACACTTGGATTTACCTACATGCACGATTAGCTCAGCAATTATTTTAAATCAGTTGTAATTAATGTGAAATAAATGCAAGGAAGGTGCTCTCTGCTTAATACCAGGGTTGGAGTAACATGTGAAGCGCTGGCAGAGCTGTGAGCACTGGAGAGATGCTCACAAGGACCCTCCAGCTCCCCCAGCACCACTTCTGAATGTTGTCCCATGTTCTTCTCACAGGTTCCTCAGGACAGAGACACCCGGGTTCAGAGAGGAGCCCCCCACAGCACAGAGCTTGTGGAGCATGTGGAGTGTGACCAGGACGTTGCAGAGCCACCAACCTTTGCTCCAAGTGCCATAATATGCTTTGTCCATCCATGCTGCTCCTCCAGCCCATCCTCTGGGCCCCACCAGCTGATGAGATGGCAGAAAGCACCGAGCTGCAGCCAAGCTTTGAGGACATTTTTAACATCCTATCCCAGATCCCACAAGAGAAACTTCTTGGCCTCAAACACAAACTGGAACACTTGACGCTTGGGCCCAGCAGCAAATTGCTGCAAGCCATGGTCCTGCTTACTCTGGGGCAAGAAGGGGACGCAAGGATGTGTTTGGATGCCTTGGGAGACAATCGGGCAGCCCAGTACATCCACCAGACCAAACTGGGGGCTGCAGGAGGGCAGGAGGGCAGGGAGGAGTCGCAGCCTCCCCAGCTGGATGCAGGTGCCACGGTGCTGCTGGCACAGATCTACTCAGTGCTGGCAGAGGAAGAGCTGTGCAGTCAGGAAGCCAAGGACAAAGCCCACCAGGCTGCCACCAGAGCCTACAACACCAGCAAGGGAGACACACTCAACAGCATCCCACCTGAGGACCAGGAAGAACGTGGCTCTGCTGCCAGCACGGGCCCAGCTGACCCGTTTTTGACACTGAGATCTGATGCAGACATAGGATTTCTCAAGAGGTCCAGCCCAGCCTACGTGGTGAGAAGTTCTCCAGTGCAGATCAGAGGCAACCCTTCAGGCCCACAGACCTTACGCTCCTCGGGGAGTCCCTCTTTCCCCAGTCACTTTGAGATCAGTGCCTCACCAACAGTTGTTTTCCACACCCCACCTTCTTCCCAGGAGCTGTGCCAAGGGAGCACCAGTGGTGCTGCGCAGCCTGATGGGGACAGACAGATCCACGGCCCGCAGGAAACCAGCTGGACCAGCAGACCCAGCTCTCCTCCTGGGCAGAACACTGGTGCCCAAGTCCTCCAACCAGAGATGGTCCCACAGGTCAGTTCAAGGGACCCAACTCCACCTACTCCTGAAACTCAGCTGTCCGCAGTGGGTGCTGAGAACCAGCCTGTGGAGAGCAGTGACGTGTCCAGCACGGTGGCAGCAGAACCTCACACCCCAAGTGAAAGCACTGACAAAGAACAAGATGAAAAGCAATTCTCTACAGGTCTCCCTGAGTCAAGAGCTGCAGAGGATCCTGGCCCTGCCCACATGTCCAAGGAGGACTCCTGTGCTCCACCAAGCATTCCTCCTAATGCTGCAAGTGCTTCCATGTTAACCCAGCCACCTCCTCCTCCTCCCTATTCCTTCTCCTCAACCCTTCCCTCTCTTCGGGGAGCTGCTCCCACCTCATTTTACTCCCCTTCCCTCCCCTCTCCAGCCTGGTCTCCTCCTTTCAAAACTGTAGAACCAGTGCCCCCCTCAGAGCCAGATGGTGCAGAGAGAAAGTTCTTCACTTTTGTTGTCCTACACGCTAGTGAAGATGAGTCCATTGCCCTTCGGGTCAAGAACCTGCTGGAGGACATGGGGGTTCCCAATGGTGCTACCCTCTGTGAGGACTTCTCCATTGCTGGATGCAGCCACCTGACTTGCTTTGAGGATGCTATGGAGAACTCTGCTTTCATCATCCTGCTGCTGACCAAGAACTTCCTATGCAACCTGTGTATGTTTCAGACAGACACTGCTCTGATGGAGTCCATCCGAAACCCATCCAAGCACCAGGCAGTCATCCCTTTTGTACCCAAGGAGAACCCCCTGGAGCAGAGTCAGATTCCCACCAAGCTTGGTGGGCTGATACCCTTGGATGAGAACTCTCCATTGTTCTCCAGAAGAGTGCAGAACACCTTTGCCACCAGCAGGATCAGTGCAAAGAAAGCCATGTGGGACCAGATGCAGAGAAGGAAACTACAGCCCTATCAGGAAGGGGATCAAATGCTGCAGGACTTTGATGCTCTGAGCCTTGGCTCCCATCCCAAGAAGCCACCACCAGCAGCATGGCCAGAGCAGCAATCACCCCAACAGTGGTGCCCACCTGCTTCAACTGCCCCTCCTTCCACACACCCACCTCCCCTCACTGGTCACCCCATGGCTGCTCAGATGGGTTCTCCTCCTTTCCAACCACTTCACCTCCCACCAGGCCACTACAACATGATGCCAGGCCCAGGAGGCATCACCATCCAACACGCCCGAATGGTTCAGATTGGGAATCACAACTTGATGCAGGTAGAAACTGCCACACCAAGTCCACAAGAAGAAACCAGGTACCCTGAGCAGAGACACAGCAGGTCAGCCAAGGCCAGAGACACTCACACTTAGGTTCAACCCCAGATTATGGTGATTCTGCTGGGACTGGGACTATTCTTATCTCACTGTAGGTAAAAGGTGCCACTTTCCTGGAGCACAGGAGAAAATGACCTTTTTTTATTGGACAGAGGAGGCTGCAATCTCCTGAGATTGTTTTCCTTGTGCTTCTTTTCAAATCACTGAGGAAAAAAAACTCTTCTCCTGGTTTTGTGGGGCTACGGGAAGGTTTGCTAAATAAATTTTAATTAATTTATTAGTGTTCCTCTGGTTCTTCCCTGTAGAATTAACAATGGGCAGTGGGGGATATCTGGGAAACTGTTCTGCATATCTGGGGTGGAGGCCAGGGGGTGGCAAACCAGGGCTGTGCTTCATCACCACGAGGGACAATCATCCAGGGGACACCCTGGGGAGTAGCTGTGGCTTTATCAAGGTGCTCAGCACCATGAGCTCCCACCATTTCCTTCCAGCAGTTCTCTCAGCCCTTCACACCAACGTTGAGTGCTTGCCATGCTCCCCTTGCCAGGGTGCACCAGCAGCACCAGTTCCCCCAGGCCTCTTGCATCAAACCCAGGACAAGTCAGGAAACCAACTTCACAGACTTCTTAAAAGCTGCAGACCTCTGGGCTGAGGCATCAAGAGATCACTTTTCCCAGTTCCCTTCTGAAACTAGAGAGAGAAGGTTTTTTGTTTGTGAAAGACAAAATTCCCCTCTATGGGGGTATGGCTTGAAGTGGTTTTCTCCTAAATAAAACCTGTTAAAAAGCTGAGCTCACCAGACAGGAGGCTGAGCAAGAACCTTCAGAGTAAAGCTGTGCTTCAGACAAAAAATACTTAATGAAAGTGGAATGAGAAGGGAAATGTGGAGAAAGTCCAAGGAGGCAGAAGCTGGGTGTCCACCCTTCCATTCCTGTAGAAGGTGAGAGGTGGGAGCAGGGCCCCACTGAGGTTACTCCACCTCTTTATGTCATTGCCTTGGAGGAAAAGGTTTGATGGAAAAACAAAGCGTTGAGCAGAGCATTACAGAGGGGTGGTGGGAGGCCAGGGATGGAGGGGAGGAGGTGTTCTGCAGGACCTGGGGGGGGGATACACCAGGCAGGGATATCTGCTGAGATTTTAACCCAAGGAGGGTGTCCCAGGCAAAGCCCCAGGCCCTGTGCTCTTCCTCAACAGCTTCTGCAGCAGCCTTTTGCCTGCTCTGTCAGCAGAGGTCAGCCCAAAGCCACCAGACACCAGAGATGGGCCTGAGCCAAGAGCACTGAGCTCTGGGGTCAACTCACCCTGTGCTGGGGCTCTGCACACTCACCCTATTCCTCAGCCTCCTCCTCCTCACCCTCAGAAGGAGCCCAAGAGCTGCCAAGTCCTCTTTAACATGGATCTCTAGGGTCAGTGTGAGTGATAGAGGGGAAGTGACCTTGTTTGGGGTGTTTCTGCAGATGTGCTTGAGGAGCTCATGTCACTGAAGAGGAGGTTTCACATGGGAGGAACCAGCATGGGCTGGCAGCCCAAGCACAGACTGCTACAGGTCACCCTGCATCCAGGACTACCCAGGATGGGCACCCAAAGGTCCTACTTCTGGAAGTCTTTGGCCAAGAACCATCCAAGCCTTACAACCACCACCTGCATGAGAGAGACATGAGGAAGTCCCTGGAGAAAATCCTGTTGCAGTGGCATTAATCCCCTCTCAGGGAGCACTCTGGTCACTGGGAACTGCCCAGTTCTCACTCTTCTTCTCAGGTTCATCCTGCACCAAGGACACCCCCAAACAAGCACCACCTACTAAATAAACCTCCCTGCTGAGACATGAGTGCCCAGCACAGAGAACAGGAGTCTCCTCAGATGGCAGCAGGTAACAGCCCAAGGGAGGACAGTCCCCTCCACCCACCCACTGTTGAAAGCTGCATTTTTATTTTCGAGGAGCTTATGCCTCTCATTTGGGGCTGACCAAACTTCAGCACAAGCTCTGGAGCTCCTGGACACTGACCAAACTTCAGCACAAGCTCTGGAGCTCCTGGGCACCAGCAGCTGTAGGAGCTGAGAGCCAACGTGTCCCTTAAATCCCAAATAATTTCCTCTTAACAGGCTACAGGTCCTTTCTCCTGGATCTCTCCACAGAAGGTCTCTTTATGTTTAGCTCCTCCTGGACCTCCTGGCTGAGAACTAGCACAAGACACCAGGCCTGGACAAATCAAAGCCCTCTGCTGAGCACAAGAACCACATAAACTCATTGCTCTTTGAAAGTTGCCATCAATTGTTGGCTTCCAGCTCTGAAACAGTTCAGCTTGCAACTTCAAAGAACCCAGTGTCAATGGATTAACTCCTTTTAGAGTCTGCTGGACCCCTCCAAGTGCTTGGTTTCCTTCTACTTCCCTGTTTTCTCTCCTCCACGTCACCTTTGCTCAGACAGATGCTGTTACCACAGCCCTGTCACACCAGTCCCTGCTGTGCAGCCACCAGGACAGTCCCTCCTCCCCTTGGGAGGAAACACCCCCCCATGGCTCCTTCCCCAGCTCCTCTGCTTTCTATAAATAAGTGTCATGCCCAACGAGGCAACTGGAAGCTGCTGGAGCTTGTAAACAACCTCAGCACAGTCCCACCAGGTTTGCTTGGAGCAGAGGAATGGGAAGAGGTGGCAGCAGCCTGGGGAACACGCAGGGTTGGGGGTTTTGAGGAGCACTGTGAGTGCAGGGCTGAGGCTCAAAGGTGACCAGGAGCAACTTCCACCAAAGAGCCATTGCCCTGTTTTAACCCCAGCACCAGGGTCACTCTTCCCCCATTTTCAGGGCTCTCTTTGCTGTTGCTCACCCTGGAGAAGGAGCTTTGTCACCAGGGCCTTGTTTTCAGCAGCAGAATCTGCCTGGGACCCCTTTGTTCTTCCCCAGCTTCTGTGGGAACCTGGGAAATACTGAGCAGGCAACATTAGAATCATTTAGGGTGGAAAGGACCTCTAGGATCAGCAAGTCCAACCTTGGTCCAACATCTCCCTGACCCCTAGACCATGTCTTGAAGCTCCACATCTACTCCTTTGTTGAACCCCTCCAGGGATGGTGACTCCACCACCCCCCTGGGCAGGCTGTTCAGTGCCTGACCACATTAGAAGGGTCCAAAGATGTCCACAGAAACATGGCTCTGGGAGAACCACAGTGAATTTCTCACCACTTTAGCATTTCATGGGAGGCTTTATTGTCAAGAGGGCCAATTACCAGCATGAGGGAGAGAAAAGCACATTTTTGGTTTAAGAAAGCACTAAAGGGCAGACATTGGAGAGGAGTGTGCTGCTACAGGAGGGGCTGGAGCCACCCCAGGGAAAAAACCTCCACTCTCTGTCCAAGGGAATTAAACAGATAACACAATTATCACCAAAACATTTCACTGCTCCCCACAACTCCCTGTTTTATCCCCCACAACTCCCTGTTTTGCCCCCGCTCTGGAGCTGGCCCAGACCACACCTATGCTAGATAAGGACTATTCATTGTAATCACCCCTAAATTCATGCAGTGATTTCTCCCACCCAGTAATTCCTATCAACATTTAATTGCTGGGTCCTTACTATGTAATTAGGGATTATTTAGGTGTTAAAAAGATGTCGAGCCCTTTTCTATCACACAAAGTATTGTCTTTCTTGAGGCTTTTTATCACTGGGTCCCCAGCTATAGGATCACAAGCTCCAGAGCTGCTTCCCAACCCCAGCCCCTTCTCCTCTCACAGCTCTGGGCACAGGATGGGACTGACCCAGGGCATCAGATGAGCTGCTGCCCCACACCTGAGGTGAGGGGGTACCAAGGATCCCTACAGCCCAGCAGGATTTCCATGGGAGAAGCACATTCCACAAAACCAAACATGGCTTAAATGTCATGTCCAGTATGAGGGCAGCAACACCAATCAAACCAGCAAGACTTATTTTTGAAGATGGGAGTGATTGATAAAGGGATAAACCCTCAAATATCTTCTCTATCTGCTCCCATTCTCCTTGGGGAAGGCTGAGGAGTTTTAGTTCCACACAAGAATTTGGGTTTCCAACTCCAGTCCCTTTAAATCCTGTTTTAGAGAGAGCTCTGGGGTTGAAATCCACACATTGCTGACCACATTCCTCTGCTTGCTGCACTCACAGCCCCAGCTCTAGTCAAGGCAGGTGATACCCAAGAGCAGCATCTTTCCACACTGCTCCATTTCCACCCTGAGACACAGTGAAGTATCTAAAGAGAGGTTCAGGGTCAGCATCACCCTTTGCACAGACCAGCTTTTCCCAGGAGTAACTTCAGAAGAAATGGAACCACCCCACCTGTTGATGGCAAACATCTTGATTTCCACACCCACAAGGGCACCACCACTAGGAAAGGAGCTGCAAATAGAGCCTCACCAGCAATCAGTCCAAGGCACTTGCATTCTAGCAGCCATTTTTTGTTTTATTATTTAAAGTTAAGAGCGCTCATCAGCTCACAAATTAACAAATTCCATTCCTGCAGTTTAGTTCAGGTTTCAGCCAAAAGAAGAAAAAAAAAATAAAGAATAAAAGAATGTAGCCAAACTAACTCTGCACTTTACATCTCAAGAAAAGTTAAACCTCCTTGCTTTATAAATAAATGTTATAGTTAACACTGCAAAAATGTCATGGCAGATCTACAATACCTCTAAGGGGCAGAGCACTGGGTTATTGAGGCCTGGGGATACTCTGGCTTATAAATACAAGTAGAGAAGCATCAGTAGATATAGTGCATGGTTGGTTGTCAGGGTTCTTGACCTTTCCCAAAGCTCAGAGGCAGCTGCTTCACCCCCAACTGTGCTTTCCACTCTGCCCAGGGCCAAGAAATGAGGCCCAGGCTGCCAAAGGCCAGTCACTCCTCCTACAAATTAAGCTGCTGGAACAGCACCATGTTTACCAGCACTGGCTGTTTACCACCAAGGAGGGCTCTGCTGCTGGAGGCAAATACCTACCCTGAGACCAGGGATTTAGAGAGGAAAACAAGTTGTGTGCAGATGCTAATTAAAGAAAGGAGCTCGCCCCAAGAGTAGCCAAATGAGATCTCAAATTCAAGCTCCCCAAGTAGCACCATCCTCAGTGAAGTTGCACAAAGAAGCAAAAGCCAAAACCAAGATGCCAACAAACAACCCACTCTGTGTAGGTCTTCAGAAGGGGTAATTAAGGGAGCCCAACTGGTTGATATTAATGAACCTCAGAACAAGAAGGCACCTTTAACTTCCATTTCTTTCTTGCTCCTTCCCTCAGACCACCCTCACACAAACCTGCTGCCAGTGCTCACTTGCTTTGAGAGCCCCCCAAGCACCACCCACGCTGCAAGTACCTCCTGTCCTAGAGGGCTGGTAAGAGCTGTTCCAAGCACACTGGTTGGGCTCTCAAACTGGGCCCAGTTTGCCCTGCACTGCTCAAGCCCTGCTGACTGAAGGGCCTCCACGTGGGGAAAGGCCTGACCAGGCAAGCCAAGGGCCTGGTGCCACGTTAACATCTTGTTTTTAAAGTAGTTTTTCCTCCCCATTGATAAAAACCAACATCTATGGATGAAACTATATAACCAGAACTGACCTTACTATATCTTACAGGATTGAAGAAGTCTTGCAGCATAGATAGGGCCTGGCTCTAAAAGAGAAAAAATAACCCAGCTTTATGCACAATCATTGCAATCCCAGGCCTTTAACACCACTCACTACTCGGCCAACCATGGGAGGAACAAAAACCCCCTCCTCAGCACACCCAGCCCTACCAGCACACAAGGCAACTACCTCCACAGAGCACAAGCCACTCAGACTGGAGCAAATCTGAGAAGGGGGGTGGGGAAAAGAATTAGTTGGGAGAGATTTTATTCCTCACTTGCATTTGTATCTGGGATGGGAAGGGCTAGAGCACGTGTGGGATGTGGAGCTGCTTCGAAGCTTAACGCTGAGTTAATCCAGCACTAATGGGAGAGAGAGGCAGCAGGTCCCAGGGAATCTCCATTCTCCTTCCTTCTCAGGGCAAGATGATTGGCGTGGGACAGGGCAGGGGCCGTGGCCTTCTCTGGATACAGCACGTTGGAGATAGCTGGTACCTGAAGGTGACAACAATGAGGGACAGCTCTGGAGCCTCCTTTCCTACCCCTGTGCACGCCAGCTCGGTGGTGACAAGAGGACAAAGCTCATCTCAGCACAGTGATGGCCTCCACCACCCAGACCTCGGGCTGCGCTACCTCAGTGGGGTGGAAGGGGCGATGGGCCAGGCTGGGGGACACCAGCTCTCCCACCCTAGTGCAGTTCAATGAAGGCTTCCAGCTCCTCGGGGATGAAACCCTTGTAGGGGATCTTGTGCTTGTCCAGGGCGCGAGCAGCAAGGCACTGGAGGGTGATGTAATTGAAGGGCTGCATCATGCTCTTGGCCAGCAGCTTCTCATCCAGCAGCTCATAAGCCGTCTGCTTGAAGGCGTTGGTGGCATCCATGTGGGCTCCAGCCTCCATCAGCGCGCTCATGATCAGCGGGCAGTTGTTGCGGGCGGCCACGTGCAGGGGGGTGTTGTTGTCGTAGTCGCGGCTGTCGGGGTCAGCCCCACACTCCAGCAGCAAGTTGACCACGTGGAGGGAGGGGAACTTGCCCACGGGGTAACGTCCAACCGTCGTGGTGTCTTTGTCCACGGCCATGTGCAAAGGGGTGAAGCCATTCTTGGCCCGGGGGCTGCACTTGAGAAGGCGGTAGATGGTCTGGCGCTTCTGGTGCTCCTGCTCCGGGGTGCACTCCACCTTCTCCAGCAGGAAAACCAGGTGCAGGATAACAGCCAGTGTCTTGGTGAACTGTGCCGAGTCAATCACAGGGTCCTTGCCGTGCACCAGAGCCCTCTCCACCTCCCGCACCCCTTTGCTCAGCACTCCCATGAGGTCAGAGAAGCCCAAGTGAGTTGCTAAAGTGCCTTTGGAGCGGTCCTGAAGCACATAGGAGAAGAGCTCAGCAAAGGAAAGGAAACTGCTGGCAGTCATGGGGCTGAGGGGCTCCAGGTTGCCTTGCTGCATGTCCAGAGCGTACTTCCAGAGGTTAATGCAGCGCTCGAAGTTGCCGGAGTCGGCGTAGACAGCTCCTCTGTAACGGATGTAGTAGGAGGTGTCAGGGTAGGAAGGCCCCAGGATGCGCTCTCGGATCAGCAGGGCCTGCATGCGCATCTCGTCGGGGTCAGTAATCAAGGCTTCCAGCTCCTCCAGCGAGTTCACTTCCTGGGAGTAGTTGTAGGCCAGTACCAGCTGCCGGGGCTCAGGCTTAGGCAGGTACTGGCCGCCCTCGCACCGAAGCTCCATCGCCCTCCGCCAGTACTTGTGGGCTCCCAAAAGGTCACGCTTCTTATCCACGAACGTAGCACCCAGCAGCTCCAGCGCTTCCACAGCAGCCTCTCGAGTGCAGAACACGTGAGGCACCTGCTGCTCATCCTGACTGGAGGCTGAGGCACCACATCTCTCACACCCCTCTTCGCCCTGAGGAGTTTCCTTGTCAGCGCCGCAGCACCTCTGATAGCTCCCACCCGACGCACAGGTCCCATTTTGGCTCCCTGCTCCCTCCTCCTCCTGCTGCAGCCCTCCCTGGATGAGGTACTCCACAATGTTGGTGTGGCCGGTGACACTGGCAGCCAGCAGAGGAGTCATGCCGTAGCCATCCTTCTCCATGCGGGCCTTGGAGCGGAGCAGCAGCTGCAGGATCTCCAGGCTGCCAGACTCAGCGCAGTCATGTAGGGCCGTGTTCCCCTTCACGCTCCGCCGGTTGACATCAGCCCCTTTCTCTAGCAAGTAACGAGCGATTTCCCGGTGCCCTTTGTAGCAAGAAATCATCAAGCAAGTGTGTCCGTGCCGGTTGGCCACTTCCAGGTCAGCCCCGCGCTCCCCGACCAGGTAACGCACGATCTCCAGGTGCCCATCAAAACAAGCCGCCCGCAGCGGCGTAGAGTTGGTCAGCGTGGTCTGGTTCACCGAGGCGCCGTGATCCAGGAGGCTCCGCACCACCCCCAGGTGCCCGGCAGCAGAGGCGGCCCAGAGCGGCGAGGCCCCCTCGATGGTCTCCCCATCGAAATTCACCGAGCCACCCTCCTCGACGCGGGCCCCGCAGTGATCCAGCAGATACTCCACCACCTCCAGGTGCCCGTGCCGGGCGGCGATCAGCAGCGGGGTGCTGCCTCCCCCGGGGCCGTCCCCTCCGCCGGGCCCCGCCGTCAGCGCCTCCAGCTCCTCCCGGCTCCGGCTGCCCAGCAGCTTCTGCAGCAGCTTCAGCTTCCCATCGCGGGCCGCGTTGTACACAGCCGTGCGCAGGTCCATGGCGACGGGGGCCGCGGCGACCGCACCGGCCGCCTCCTGGCCATGGACCGGCTGCTCCTCCGCGCCTCCAGCTCGGCCCCGGGGCAGGGGACGGGGGAGGGCGGCCCGCCGGGGGGAGGAGCCCCGCGGGGCCGGAGGCGCCCGGCGAGACACCGCTCACCTCAGCGGAGCAACCTTCAGTCTCTGCGCCCGGCCGCCATCTTAGGTTGCAACGCGAAACAAAATGGCGCCCGCAGGGGCCTCAGGCGGGGCGGGGCGGGAAGAGGACGATGGGAAATGTGGTCTCGAGCCAGGAGCGGCCCGGCGGGAACCCCCCCAGCGGAGGACTCGGTTTCCCGGCATGCAGCGGGAGAAGTGGGCGGGGCCGGGACCTCTCCGCTCCGCCCGCGCGGGGCACTCTGGGAAGTGTCGTCCCGGGTGTCCCCGGAGCCCGGCCCCTCCCCGGGGGTGCGGCGGGAGCCGGGCCTGCGTCTCCCGGCGTGCCCCGCGCGCCGCCGCGCAAGGGCTGCTGGGAACGGGGGGGCGGGGCCGCCTCAGCACCGGGATCCACCTGACACCGGCACGGGACCCGGCCCCGCTCGGCCCGGGGCTGTCAACAAGGCCCGGCCGGATCCGCGGCCTGGTTGCCCCCGCACCCTGACGAGCTCTGCCCCGGGGTTCGGCAGCGGAGCCGCGATGGGGCCCAGAGACGGGGAGGAGACTGGGGGGCGCTCCAGCCCGGCGGGTGACCCGGGATCTCCTTCCCTTTGAGGCGACCGGGGCTGGGGGAAGTTCTCCTGTGACTACAGCGGCGATTAAACGTTGGAATCCAGGAGCTGCTCAGCGTTAATCTGAGGGTTTAATTTGGGTTTGGTTGAGCTGGACTTAAAGCCCGGCTTTTAAAGCCTCATCCATGTCTGGGAAAGCAAACAGTGATTTATCCCCCTTGGTCCGACTGATTTATTCCCCTTGGTCCAACTGATTTATCCCCCTTGGTCCCTGCCCCAGGACAATGTGTTCAGCCTCCTGTTACCCGTCAGGAGCCAGGGAACAACATCCAAGGCAATAAATAGCCTCACACAGACGAGTGAAGCTTTAGTTACCACAACCTATTTTTAGGGCATAAGTTGAATTTGTGGCTCTAATCTTTATATGGGAGTTGGCACAGGGGCTTCTCCTGCCCTATTTTATTTATAGCTGTTTCTTCTCCTTTCCAGGGAAATAAGATTAGCCTCATTATTTCCATTATTATTCTCCTGCCTGTCATCGTTATTATTCAGACCATCCATCCACCTATTTAGGTCCTGTCTGGAATTACCTGGGATTATCCTGCGTTGCCTTCACATACAATATCAGGTTTGTTGCTAAGAAACTGCTTTTGCAGCAGAGGCAGCGTGNCAGCCCCAAACAACCCCAAACAGCAACAAATTGTTCCTCAGCTCCAACCTCAACCTCCCCTGGGCCAACTTGAGGCCCTTTCCTCTTGTCCTGTCCCTTGTTCCTTGGGAGAAGAGCCCGACCCCACCTGGCTCCACCCTCCTCTCAGGGAGTTGTGGGGAGCATAATTGTGCTCTTGAAATCAAGAGCAGTGAGCTGGGCAGATCTGCTCCATTTTACCACCAACATTTCAGCCTTTGTGTGTGTCAGGGCACCCCAGCTCCCCAGGTGTGAATATCTAATGGTTGGGGGGGGGGGTGCAGGGCTGGGTGTGTGGGGAGGGGGTGTATTTGGGGGGCTGTGACACGTCTCTGTCCCCACTTGTGTGAAATGGGCAGTGCTGGGGCTGTTTGTGCTGCAGGTCAAGGCAGAGCCAGGGTGACATTTCCTCTCCCTGCTGCCTCTCTCATGTTGCTATGGTGATCAGATGCACTTTTATCTGAAGTATCTATTAACTAAAGCTTCCTATTAATTTCCCCTCACTAGAACACAACACCAGGTAGGCTTTTTAAGCCCCAAATTCACATCAGAGCCTGTCCCCAGCTCTGGGGCTGCCAGAAACATCCCAGGGGAGAAAATGGGGTTTCCATGAATAAAGTAATGAGGGAATAAAGAGCATGAGGAGCAGTGTCATAACAGCCTCTCCCTGGAGAGCTGGGAATACAAAATGTACTCGAGAAGGAACAAGCCCTGGTCCCCCCACCCAGTTGTATGTGGAATATTTGGTCTGGGAAGTCAAAGGTGGCTGAGCATGGGGAGGGTGGGTTCTGATTGCACTGGCTCAAGAGGTGTGGGACAGGATTGTCACCGTGTGAGGGGCAGAAACCAGAGGTGTTCCAGCCCATCCTGATAAAATTCCATCATCACATTGGTTTTCCTACGTCCTTTGGCTTCTCTTAGTGAGGTTGCCACCAAAAGAATTAGTGGGTGATGGAGACATCACCCAAAGGTGGGGCCTCCTGCACCAGACTGGCAGCAGCAGAGCAGCTCCTCCTTCCATGGACACAACCACCAGGAATAGGAGGCCTTGAGTGTCTAACACCCCATCGGGTGACTGAAGTGCTGGGGCCTGGGCTGTGGGCCCCGAGTTGGAGGTGGCCTATGGATGAGCCACAACCCAGCAACAGGTTTTGTTCCCCAAGACCCCACAGACAGAACCTGCCCCAGCTGTGTGAGGCCCCAACTGCCCCCAGGGGATCAGGGTGGGGGTGGTGGTTGAGGCTAGAGAGAGATCAACCAGGAACTGAGCAGTTTGGGAGGAGAAACAAGGAGCTGATGAGTTTGAGGAGAGTTCCTGGGGAGGAGAGTTCTTGCTGGGGTCACTTGCTGAGCTCTCTCAGTGCTGTGTTCCCCTTTGGCTGATTGGAGATGGAGAAGAGCAAAGAGATGAAGACTAAAAGCTGAAGTTCTGCTGAGGGGCTGTTGCTGAGTTGGGTGTTGGCCTGAGGAAGAAGAGAGCAGCAGCACAGTGACACTGCCATGGGTGACCCTGCCCTGGGGTGCTCCCCATGTCCTCCTGCAGAGCTCCAGCTACTCCTGCTCGTCAGAGGAGCTGCCAGGAAACCTCCCTGTGCAAGTGACAGCTCCAAATAGCCCAGGGGGGATCGAACATCTGGGGTAGGAACAAAAGGCTCAAAACTCTCACGTCCCTCAGCTACCCAGAACGTCCTTCGTGAGGCCCCTGAGACTCCTCTGAAGGTTTTCTAGGGTAGAGCAGATAAAGCCCCCGCCAGGCTTCTGAGAATAGAGAGGGAAATTAAATACCCACCAGAGGAGGAGAAGATAAAAAATGAGACGTTTTGACAGGGCTGCCAGATTGTGTAGCAGGAGGGTTAATTTTTCTGAAAGTGCCATTTCACGTTCCCTTTCAGACAAGCTGAATTACACAGTGCTGGCTGCTGGAGGAGTTGCATAATTTTCTTCAGAGAAATAATGACAGGGTACTTAAAAAGCAAGTGAATGGCTGGCTAAAGTATTGGGCAGAGACTTCAGAAATGGAGGCTGAGACCTCACCTTTGCTAGAAACTCCTTTCGTGACCTCGGGCTGGTCGTTTAATCTTCTTATGTCTCATTTCCCTGCCAATACCATGGGAATAATGAGTGTTTTTTTTTCTGTCCTCCTCATTTAAACTGCAAAGTCAGAATTCACAGGTTGCATTTTCCCTGCTTAGAGGGCAACCAAAGGCAAAGAGCTTCAATTCACACGGGGGTGTCTGGAACAACCCTAAATACATAAAGTTGGTAAAAATAAAAGGGCTTGGCTGTATAATTTGGAGCATACTTAGCATGAAAGGCTCAAGAGTTTCTCCATCCATTGTTCCACTTCTCCTCCCTGAAAACAGGGAGAAGTTCAGGTCTGTGCTAAGAGTTCCTAAAGCACTTAAATAATTTAGGAATAAAGCTCCTGCTGATTTACTGAGTCCTCCTGAAACTGCCAGTGGATAATTTAGATGCCTGCGAAATTTTCTCTGAGGTCTCTGTGCTCCACCTGTCACTGCATTAAGGGGTAGCAGCAGAATGAGGAGAGAGCCTCATTTTTTTCCCAGAGCTTAAATCCAGGTTTGCAGGCAGCCCTGTGCCAAGCTTTAACAATCTCTCCAGCTTTCAGGGGTTTGATCTCCACAAGGCAGAGGATGATGGCTCCTTGTTACTGGGTCCAGGGAAGACAAGATCTTCTACAGAGTGAAGCAACTACCTGAGAAATTTGCTGTACAAAGAGAAGGATTCTAAAAATAGGGAGAAATGGCACCGTGACATTAGCAGGAACAATGACCCAATACCCAACTTGCTGCAGGGGCTTTTGTCCTCTAACTACCTCCATCATTAAGGCTTGTGATGACATTATTTGCTGTACTTATATAGGGCAGGAGGCCACAGCTCCCTGGAAGGAAGGATTTGGCTCAGGCTGCAGCAGATGAACAAGCAGACGAGGCATGTTGGGTAACACTAAATCAATGGAGTTTCATTTCTATTAGGCACCAACCTGGCAATTTGCACCATTAATGGTTGCACTGCTGCCCTCTGAATTTTTGTAGATTTAATATATCAGTGGGGGAGGAAAGGAGAGGGGGAGTGTGAGTTGTTCTGGCTTGTGATCCACGGATCCTTCCTTTCATGCATCATCAAAAGGCAGCAATTTGTACAGCTGTTAAATTCTTCTGGCAATAGATTTCCTGGGATAAGCATCACTCTGCTCCTGCCTTGGATTACCCAAGATGAGAGCAGTGAGAGTATTTTTGGATCCCTCCCTCTCTCAAACAGAAAGGGCAAAACTCCGGCTCTGAGGCAAATGGCATCAAATTTGGACCTGAGCCTCATTTTGCTTTTGTGGAGCCTTCTTGTGTTGGGGCAAGTGGTCACCTCCATCCCCTGCCACAGCTCTGCTGGGCAACCTGTGGTTACCTCCTGGGAGTCCTCATGGGATAAGGTGCTCAAGTAGAAAAGCAACGAGGGGCACAGAAGATGCTCGACAGCAGCAACACCCCAAATTAAAGACATTTCAGGACTTCTGCCACTGGCCATGACAGGATTCAGGAGTTTCATTTTCACACCTAAATAGCTTTGAGAACAGAAGCTCTGGGTGGTGTTGAAAATTTGCTCTTTTCATGTTTAAAACCTTTGTTGGAAGCAAAGGACCAGACTTTAAACTGAGGTTGTAGTGAAGTGGGGTCAGCCTGTTCTGCTGTGTAGCAAGTGACAGGGCAAGAGGAACCAGCCTCAAATTGCCCCAGAGAGGTTGAGGTTGGAGCTGAGGAACAATTTGTTGCTGTTTGGGGTTGTTTGGGGCTGTGGCAGGCTGGGCAGGGCAGTGGTGGAGTCCCCATCCCTGGAGGGGTTTGCAAGGTGTGGAGATGTGGTGCTGAGGGCCAGGGGTTAGTGGTGCCCTGGCAGGGATGGGGGATCATTTGGACTCAATGATCTTAAAGGTCTCTTCCAACCAGAAGGACTCTATGAGTCTATACCCTGAAGGCATCAAGATACAAGGGTCTCCCAGCAGATCCCGTGCTCTTGCAGCTGGTGTATGAAGCCCTAACCCTGCCAGGGATTTGTTGTGGGGTCTTTGAGCGAGACACTTACTCAAGGATAGTTGATTTCTACATGAAATTGCGTTGAGGTTAAAGCAGGTGAGCACCAGCCTTGGGGAGGGCTGCAGGACAAGCCCCACAGCTCAGTTCTTCATGGACACTTCTCCCGTTGCTTCACTTAGAACCCAAATTTACTTAACTTCAAGGGGCTGGGAACCAAGGAGCAGAGTCAGTCAGGACAGGGTGAAGTGCTGGGGCCTGGGCTGTGGGCCCCAAGGTGGAGTTGACCTATGGATAAGTCCCAACCCAGCAATATGTTCTATTCCCCAAGTGGTTTCCCAAGACCCCACAGACAGAACCTGCCCCACCTGGGTGAGGCCCCAACTGCCCCCAGGGGATCATGGTTGGGGTGGTGGGTGAGGGTAGAGAGAGATCAACCAGGAACTGAGCAGTTTGGGAGGAGAAACAAGGAGCTGAACAGTTGGAAGAGAGTTCCTGAGGAGGAGCGGTCTTATTGGGGTCACTTGCTGAGCTCTCTCTCAGTGCTGTGTTCCCCCTTGGCTGATTGGAGATGGAGAAGAGCAAACAGATGAAGAATAAAAGCTGAAGGTGTGCTGAGGGGCTGTTGCTGGGTTTGGTGTTGCCCTGAGGAAGAGGAGAGCAGCAGCACTCAGGACCTCCAGCACAACCAAGCCCTGAGTTACATACTGAGGTTCCAGGTCCCGAGGGGCTGTGTGGCAGGTGGGGTCTCCAGCAGGGGGGTCTCCAGCAGGGGGGTCTCCAGCAGGGGGGTGCAGGCCTGTGCTGTATGGCAGGCTATGATTTGTTGTCACCTTTATACATCAGAACAACAAAATCACTAGTCTTCCACACAGAGCCAGCCCAGCCAGAGCAGCTCTTCCTCCTCAGGGGCATCCTCTTCCATGTCTTCTTCTCTTCCCCTTCCTTGGCTCTTCTCAGTCTTCCAGCACTTGTTTCTCATTTCAGGGATGGATCTTGCCCTTTGCAGTGCAAAACAATCAGTGTTCTTTATGAGACCATCTCAAATCTCCCTGTAAACATCTGTCCAGTGACTATCTGGGAGTTTCTGCTCCCTTTTCTCTTTCAGGAGACCATCTAGGCCTAGAAAAATTTGGATAATGGGGGTTTTTTTTCAGGGATATCAAGACTCAGCAGGTTCTCCTGTTTCCTTACCCCAGGATAAACTTCTCCAGGAGTGCTGGAGGGGGGGGTGGGACTAGATGATCTTTGGAGGTCCCTTTCAATCCCTGACATTCTGTGATTCTGCTCTGTTGTCCCATCTATCCCTCAGTTATATTTTGCTCTGACTGAAATAAACCAATGCAATAAATACTCAGGAATACTAAAAAAAAAAGAATCAGCAAATAGAAAGATAATGATAGTGCTGAGTTGCCCAGAATCCCACTGAGAGGCTGATTTAAACAAGAAAACCAAGTTTTTTTGGCTGTTTCCTTTGCTCTGAATTGGTTACGAGCACTCTTGAGGTTGAGCTCTGCTTCCCCTCCCCAGCTTTTTTCTGTCAATACCTCACATATGGCCTGGGTAAGGTGTGAAAGGACAATGCTGGCTCACATCCATGGGGAGGATTGCACTTTATTCCTCATGACCAGTGTTGTCAGAGTGAGGTTTACTTACCCCAAACCTCCAGAGCCAGACGAGGGCTGGTGTCCTGCCCATCAAAGCCAAGCCTGTTAAATGTACTTGTGTAAGCAGCTGGAAAAAAAGAGAAAGAAAAAAAAGTGTCCTTCAACAGCCTCACTTTGCAGAGCTGCTGTGGTGAAAGGCTCCTTTCAGAGGAGAAAGGGGGTTCTGCAAAAAGAGGGGTGCTGCTGCTGCCAGAGGTTGTGCCCCACGTGAGCTCCCAGAGCTCTGCCCTCCCTCCCTCTCTCTCTCTTCTTTTTTAACATATGTGCTTTCTATGGACACTTTAATCAAACTCCAGATGGGTTGTTTCAATCTGGGGATTTGTGCTGCTCAGGAGATAAGAGCCCATTGTGCTGGGCTAGGTAGGGAGGGTGTTTGTGATAGCTGGGGCTGATAGCAGGAGATGTCCAGGTGGTCTTATTTAACAGGGGGTATTAGTGAGGCTGCCATTGTCCAGGAGATCAGATAAAACTGGGCTCCAGGTGTTACCCTACACCCTGTTTGTGTAACCACCTTGCCAACTGCTGATTGCTGCCTACATCCAAGCACTGCAGAAGGGGGATATTTTCTTGCCATCATCCCCAAACTTCCTGGGGTGCAAAATTTAATCTGAATATGAAGTGGAACCAGAGTGAGTGTTTTATGGAATACAGCTGTACCTGACACCTGCCTGGCCTTGGGTTTCCTCAGTTGAGGGCTTTCCTCTAAACCATCACATATTTTCCTCTCTGCCCTACCACAGAATGTTCTCAAATGGGGCTTTGGGGGGCAAGACAGTTTTTGGAAAGGATAATTCAGTTTTGCACCAAGGATAATTAGAAGAGAGGATGAATTGTAATGATTGAACTTGAGAGAGAAAAGAGTCTGGGAGGTGCTAACCTAGGCTGTAATTTCAGGTGACAAGAACACTTTATAGGCCTTGCTCTGGAACAACACAGGTCCAGAAAGGGATTTGCCACAAATAATCACGAGAAAATGATGTAATAATCAAGATAGAAGAAGTAAGTGCTCAGCTTAAGCAAGAGATGAGTTCCTCTGCTGCTTTTACACACATGCATCCCCTTTCTGGAGCAAGGTGTTGGTAGAACACATCAATTCCAGGCTCAGAGGTGTGGGAGACTTTTGTCTAGACTCCAGATAGTGAGATCTGTCTCCTTGGGGCCATATTTCTCCAGGTGAGATTTTTCAGGACGGGATCTGCCACTTCTAGTCTGTCCCAGAGACTTCCAGCACGTGGGAGCTCAGGCTCCTTGTTGGGTGGCAGATGAAGCCCAGGGCACTGAGAGTTTCTCTGTAATTGTTTAGAGAGAAAGGGTCTAAACTTAGCTACAGAACATGGGGGGGAAAAAGCCCAGTTAGAAAGACTGGGGAGTCAAGAGCTTAGCCTCTGGCTATCTCAGAGAGGCTGGCTCATCACAGGGAGATGCCAGCTGCACTCCCAGGCTGTAAATTAAACAAACAGCATTTCCTATAGAGCAGACCACAGGCATGGCAGAAAGAACAGTGTGGCCTTATTGCTGTGATTTCCGCTGGTCTCCAGCTCTGTCCTCTGCCCCCCACCCCCTTCCCAGGCTGCCCTTGCCCACTTTACCCCCTTGGTTATTTATTACCATGGTTTAAAGAGAGGCAGGGAGGGGGGGAAATGCTCGGTGCAAATTATATTTTGAGCTGTTGTGCTTGGCCTCTTTGGCGGATAATAAATCTCTCTGGCAATGCTCCTCCGTATAGGATTTGTCATTAAATGCAATTAAACAAACCCTGCAGGTGTCCCTGATCAGGCCTGCAGCAGCCCATTCACAACTGCAATGTTATTATCATCCTGACAACAAAACACCAGATATTTCCTGAGCTCCTCTGATCGATGAGCTTGCCTGACTCCGAACTGGAGGGAGGAGAGAAGAGGGAGGGGGGGGAACAGAGCAGTTCAAATGCTCTTTAGCCATATTGATGGAAAAGTCAAAAAGCTGCTCAGCAATCAGAGGGAAAGGGGAAAGAGAAAAAGGCAGAGGAGCAGGAGGGCTGGGAGGGAAAAATGAGGGGAGTGTTTGGGAGCAGAGAGGGAGAAAGGAGGCAATACATCACATGGCACCCATCACCCAATGGCTTTGGTCAGGCACAAAGCTAGAGTTTAGGAGGTGGGCAAGGTATTTAGGTGTGATTCTTCTCATGTCAAGTTTTATTGTGGCCTGCCAGTGTCTGAAGGGGCTACAAGAAAGCTGGGGAGGGACTTTTGAGGCTGTTGGGTAGTGGTAGGACTGGGGGGAATGGCTCAAAAGTAGAGGTGGGGAGATTGAGATGAGACCTTAGGAAGAAGTTGTTGCCCAGGAGGGTGGGGAGACACTGGCCCAGGTTGGCCAGAGAGGTGCTGGAAGCCCCATCCCTGGACATTTGGAAGGCCAGGCTGGCTGGGGCTGTGAGCAACTGATGGAGTGGGAGGTGTCCCTGCCCATGGCAGGGGGTGGAACTGGATGATCTTTAAGGTCCCTTCCAACCCTGATGATTCTATAATTCTATAATTTATCCTATTAACAGGATTTTAGTGTCACATGAGTCATGTAGGCTCAGTGCAAAACTGAACCTCACCCTAGGACAGGGCTTGACTCATTGCCCAGAGAGATCTGTCTCTGTTACCTGTGGCCAAATGGCTGGATCAGATACCTGAGTAATTGCAAATCCCACCTGGAACAGCCAAAGGAATTGGCTCCTGCTGAATGCACCTCCCTGTCTATCTTCACTCCCAGGGAGGCATCCTCTGGCACAGCCATCAGCAGAGGATGCTGCAGAGGCACTGCTCACACTGCTGGTACAAACAGCATTTACACCAGGCTTGTTGTGTGCTCTGACAATGAAGGAAAAGGGAAAAACAGCCCTGTGGTTTCTTGCAGCCATCCCAGCAGTGTGAAGGTCAGGGATCCACGGGGGACTCGCTGCCACCAAGTCCAGGGAGAGAGAAGAATTTGCAAACACCAGTCAGATTATTCTGCCTGAATCACTTGCTCAGCTCAGCCTCGGGGTGCTCTCAGGATGAGCCTCTTCCCTCTTCTCTCCTCACCCCAGGAATCCTCGTTTAGTCCAGTTGATTGCTGGGGCACATGAGGAATTGCAGTGACAAGGGGTGGGTTATATTCCTCTAGTGCCTGTGCAAATGTGTCGTGCCACAGCAAAGCTGCTTTTAGGTTGGATAAAGGGAGTGAAATGAGGAGGTTTCAGTAGCGTGTGTGCAATTGGAGAGTGTAAGGGGGGGGTTATTTACTTCTGAGAAACCAAAAGCTGTTGTCAGGGGCTTGGACTATGTTTTTATAGCCTCATCTGAACTGCCCACTAGGGCAAACAGCACAGAACCCTCTTCACTGGCACCAGAGATGGAGTTGGGATCATGGCCAGGATCTCTGCAGGTCTCAAGAAGAGTTTCCCTGGACCAGGCACCTCCATCACTCTGCAGCTCTGGCTCTGGCTCCCTGGTTGCTGAGGGGGTCCAGATCCCTGTACCAAAGGTGTTCTCTCTGTCTCACTCTTCTCCAACACTGGAGGATTTCCCTCTACAGCTTTGTGTGTCCTTCTCTCCACACTGGTACCACTTGATCTGCTGGGTTGGGCCATTAGATTATCTAATGGCACAAGTCAGGGCAGGGCTGTGGAAGCAGCAATTCCCTGTTCCTGTGGTACCACAGAGTGTGAAGAAAGGCTGAGGGAGTTGGGGTTGTTCAGCCTGGAGAAGAGAAGGCTCCGGGGAGACCTTCTTGGGCCCTTTCAGGACTTGAAGGGGCCTGGCAGAAAGATGAGGACAGACTTCTGAGCAGGGCCTGTTGGGACAGGACAAGGGGTGATGGCTTTAAACTCAAAGAGGGAGATTTAGACTAGAGAGAAGGAAGAAATTGTTGCTGCTGAGGGTGGTGAGAGCCTGTGCCAGGTTGCCCAGAGAGGTGGTGGCTGCCCCATCCCTGGAACCATTGCAGGGGAGGTTGTTTGGGGCTCTGAGCAACCTGCTCTAGTTGCAGATGTCCCTGCTCAGTGCAGGGGGGTTGGACTGGATGAGCTTTAAAGATCCTTCCCACCCAACCCAGTCTGTGATTCGATGATATTTGGCCCTCACGCCTGTCTATGAAATGCCAATTCACTGGACAGAGCAGGGGTTCCCCATTTGTGGTCCTCGGGTCAGTGCTGGTCTGCACGGGCACGGAAAAATCCACAACCAGCAGCATTATTTATGAATAAATCCATTTTTCATGGCTTCACCTATAGATCCTGGGGGTGTTTGGGGTAATGCTGGGTCAGAACATTTGGGAAGCTGGTAACCCAGCACTGCACTCCCTGCTTTCTTCCCTGTCCCTCCCTTTCTGCCCAGACTCTGCTCTCAGCCACGTCTGCTGCAGTCTAGAAACATCTCTGCTTTACTCCTCCCAGATGCTGGAGGATTCTCACCAGGGTGACAAAGCCCCCACAAAGGGATGTGCTCACTTCTAGGGGGAAAAAAGGACAAAAAAAGGCAAGAAGTGGCATGTCCTGGCTGCCAGGCTGAGCAGCCCAGCGCCTGCTAATGAGTGTCACTGGGACAGAGCCGCAGCCGCCGCAAACGAGCCCGGGCTGATTGAAAGTCCACAAGGACTTGAGTGGGACTCTGCTGATTTACAGCAGAAGAGCAGCTGGTTCAGGGCTCAGCCTGCCTGGGGAAAAACCCCCTGGAGTTTCCATCAGTGGGTGTGAAGGGGGGTAGGAGCTGGCTGCGTGTGAGCGGGTGCAGGGAAAGGGAAGGATGGGAACTGCACATCTCCCTGCATCGACCTCTACAACAAACACTTGGTGGTTTTTCCCCCCTCTTCTTTCCACTCCCTTCCTTCCCCACCTCCAGCAGCTCCCTCTCGGCGCTGCTCATCTCCCTTTGTGCACCTCTTCCCTCTCTAAACAGGTGCAGTTGCCACTCAATAGACTTTAATTACCACTTCAAGGGCTCTCACCGGGGTCTGTGGGGAGGGTGAGATGAATTTTCCTGAGGATTATGCGTCTGCTGGAGTTGTTTTTAGTCAGATGGCAACGACGCAGCCGGGCTCTATCCTTCCAGAGATTGTTTCTTGTGTCCTCTCTGCTTGTGTGAACAAAAAGCAAAACAGCTGATGAAGGAAGAAAATCCCCGGCCATTAATTACCTTAATTAACAGGACAGCAAATTGGTTTAGAGAAAAATATGATGGGCAGTTTTTTAAAAGCCCAGTTTTTTTACACCCAGTGCAACCCCTTCCTCAGCTGAGCTTCCAAAACATTCTGCTTGCAAATAAGAGGCCAAATTTTCAGCACCTCCGAAGATTCCTGTGGGGGACTGGGGTCTAAAAATCCAAGTTGTTTTGAACCACTTTACCTTATTCTTTGCTCCATGCTCTTCCCCTTGCAGCTGGCTGGAGAAATGCAGAGTTAATGCCTCCTGTGGGTACCTCCAGAGTGAACATGTCAGTTGATTTCTGTCTTCAGCACAGTTTGCCTACGATGAGGAGTTATTCCCAATGTTTAGCTAGCAGCACAACATTTTTTTTCCTATTATTATTATAAAATCCTTTGCAAAAAACAATCCTGGTGAATGCAGAGCAGAAGCTCATGGCTGTTGGATCTGCTGGAAATTGTGAGCACAAACAAATGGGGTGCACACAGAAATGTATGGACATGCTTATAGAGAGTGTAAGACCTCTGGAAAAGAGAGGAGCTGGAAATGTAACAGCCTCTTTTGGGACAGGGAAAGGTTTCCAAATATTTCAAAAAGAATTTTGCTGCGTATGAATATTTTAAATTTTTTTCATAAAAGGCAAAGCAGAAAGGAGGTTGGTTTGTAGCAAATTAAGCAGCATTTTCTTCTGCCAAAATTGTGTTTTCCTAAATGAGCAAATTGGGGAAATAGTGGAAGCAGCTTAGAATCAGAGAATGGGTTGGGCTGGAAGGGACCTCCAAAGGTCATCTAGTCCACCCCCCCCTACAATAAGCAGGGACATCTCTAATATGAGTTTTCCATGAAGCATTTTGCCTTGCTCAGAAAAAAATGGGCATGGGCAACATCTGGGCATGGGCAACATCTGGGCACAGGCAACATCTGGGCTTCTACATGGCACTGGCCATGCCCAAGGGCTGCACAGTGCCAGGCTCTGCCCTCACTGCCCGTGTGGGATGCAGCCTGAGCCAGCTCCTCTCCCTGGTCCAGGCTCCTCGGGTCCCTGGGGCATCAGGAAGCACCCGAGGAGATGCTGAGGTGCTTACGTGTGAGCAGGTCCCTGCAGGCAAGTGACACTCGTGTCCCAGCCAGCACAGCTCCTCTCTGCTCACAGCTCCACGTGTTCCCTGGTACCTGCAGCACAAAGAAGAGATGGAGGGAGGTTAAATGGACAGAAGCAGAATGATCAGAATTGTCTTTCAGGGCTGAGACATCACTTCAGTCTCTGCCTTTGTAGGGTTGATGGTTGGACTCGATGATCCCAAGGGTCTTTTCCAACCTGAATGACTCTATGATCCTGGGTGTGTTCTGTATCTCCTTCCTCAGGCTCAGAGAGCAGCTGTGACCTGGTAGAGTGAGGAGTGGTGACACCATGGGCCAGTGCTGCCCATGATGGGGAAAGGAAGAGGCACAGCGATGTGCCTGCAGACACTTCTCCTGCACAGGCACAACAGGTCTATGCCACCTTCTCTGGACTTTCTCTTCACCCAGGGGGATCTGTTCCCTTCTCCCTGCTCTTCTCCCCCAGGAGTCCTGCAGTCCCTCCCTCTCCTATTCCTGCCCTCCCCAGCCTCTGGAGGATGTTCCCACTCTCATTTCTCAAGTTGTGTCCTTCTACTTCTCACTGTAGCTCTTTCTTTCAGCTTGTAGGATTTAAAAATCCTTCTGTCTTCATCATCTCTTCCTCCTCCCCTTCCTTTCCTTGTGCTTTTTTGCTTTCCAGTCCCATCTACCCCATGTTCTCCTGCCATTTATGTGGGACTGGGATGAACATTGATCACAGCCATCTCAAACCCATCTCTCCCTTTCCCCAAAGAGCCAATGAAAATGTCACCCATGAGATAATCATCATGTTGCTCACGTCCCTTAATTGCTCTCAAAGTACACACGGAGGCTGCAGAGCCTCTTTGAAAGGCAGGTTCTGGCCTTTGGCACATTATTGACAGGCTGTTGATAGGCCCCTTTGTTGAGGAGCAATTTTGTCCCTTTTGCTGTAAGATTTTTTGGTTTTTTTTTTTTTAAAGGCAGCCCTTTCAGAGAGAGTAGATTTTAAAAAGAGAGCTGAGCTTTGAATGGACAGGCCCCAGCCTTAGTGCTGAGAAGCAGGGGCACACGTGTGGGATGAGAGCTACCAGCATGTTTCATGCAAGGCTCCATATGAGAAATCAAAGCCACGATGGCCCAGAGCTTCATCCTGGCTGCTTTTTATTCCTTCCCCTCTCACACCTGGTAATTAGATGTTTACTTTCAGGGTATCACTAACCCATTAGACATTTCGTGTGCTCCAGTGCATGGCCCCTGGTAAACAAGGCAGAGAAAGCTGCTGCTCAAGCTGTGCTCTAACCCGTTTGTGGCTATTAGTGGTAATTCTTTTGTTTATTTAATACCTGCTGATGAAAGTGGACTAAGATTTCCCCATCACAGCAGCTCTCCTCCAGCTGGAGAGGTCGGGGGCAGTTGCTGGTGTGGCTGCTGGGAGGGCAGAACAAAGGGCAGGGATCCTCCCTGAGCAGTGAGGAGTCTGACCCGGATCACTCTCATTCCCGTGGTACACACACATTTTAAGCCACCTCTTTGATATTTTAACCTGCCCCCCACATAAACTGGGGTCCCACTGGGGTAGATGCTGCACGTCCAGCTCAAGTTAACCTCAGCAAAGCCTCCAGCCACCGTCTACGGAGCCTTTCCCCACAACACCCTCAGCAAAACCTCCAGCCTCTCACAACCACAGACCAACCCTGGCAGAAATGAAATTCTTCCCTCCCTGAAACAATGTCCCTTGGAATGATTTGGCTGCTAATGAACCCTGACTGAGCTGGTGCATTCTGGAGCCACTGGTGTGCATTTTAACAAGGAGCTCTCCCCGTGTGGCTCTGCCCTGGCATGGCCAGCCCCATAATGGGAGTCTGTGCAGCATCCTAAGTCTCACATTAGGCTCTGCCTGTAGGAACCCTGGGAGGTTCCACTGAGACCTCCTGAAGGTAATCAGCTCTCCCAGCCTCCTGGCTGGCCCTAACCAAGTGCTCTGCTCACATCTATTCCAGGAAACAGCTCTGGAGATGAGAAAGTTTAGGCTTTAATGCAGTCACTAGCAACAAGGGGTATAATGGGGGGGGGAAGGTGCTGTTTGATTAGAGATGAAAAGGAAAAATGCAAGAGGTTTGGTATTCAGAACTATCTCCAGCAGGCTGTGGTTTGGTTGGTGAGCCCTGGGAGGGACTGGGAGCCCTTGAACTTCATTGTTTTCCCTGAGTCAGTTCAGCCAAATCATAAGCAAGGCTTGAAAAACAGAGTCCACTGAATTCATCTTCGAATCCTTCATGATGAAAAGGATGCATCCCAGTACTTCCCATCACAAAAACCACATTACACCCACTTAAATACATATTTTGTGTGGGTATCAAACACAGCACCAGGAGCAGAGCATTTCTGCATTATTGGGATTAGTGTATGTTACACAGATTGGAGTCCAGCCTGTCAAAATTGAGGAGAAGCAGCTCCTCAAACCCATTCCCTCATGGACAGGCTGGCAGGAAAACATCATGAGTGTCTTATCAGCTAATTTAGTTTGAAAACTTGTGGATGTTTTCGTTGGCAGCTGTTGTTCTCCCTACCTGAGCTGCACCTTGTCAGGTTGTGTAAAACCTGCACATCCCTC
This sequence comes from Brachypteracias leptosomus, assembly GCA_013401335.1. NCBI lineage: Eukaryota > Metazoa > Chordata > Aves > Coraciiformes > Brachypteraciidae > Brachypteracias > Brachypteracias leptosomus. Next base: position 14,596 of record VYZX01005833.1, on the reverse strand, counting down.
AGTCCCCAAACCCTCCTGCACCAGCACGTAGTGAGAGAGGTGCTGAAGTGAAATGTTGGCTGAATTAAACAGGATTAGAAAGATGCTAAAAGATAAGCTGGGAGAAAATAAGACGATAAATAGGTCTGGCCAGATAGATGGATAATCTCCCTCTCAGGCTAAACATGACAAGATAATAACCTTTTTCTTTCCCTCCAGTTCCATTTGCTCTTGGATCTCCAGAGCTTTGTGAATATCACTTAATTTGGCCTCCTGGTACCCCTGTGAAATGGGTGGTGCAATGGGGTTTTTTTGCAGAAGAGGGACCTGAGGTGGGGATAGGCTCAGGTTTAAGGATAGGCACGGGTTTAAGGTTGGGATGGCAAAACCCTCCCCAACTGCTCCCTTTTGCTGGGTCAGTTCTTGGCTCTGGCTGTGCTTGGTGCACTGGAGACAAGCTGCTCAAGTCAGAGAGCTCCAGCCACCTCTCACACCTCTCCTGTGCCTTGCAGAGCTCATCCAGCACTAGAGCCAGGCTTGTCCTCTCCTCTGTGTCCCTGCCCCTGTCACCAGCTGGGCACCGTGGCTGTCACAGGGGCCAGGGGATGCTGGGGACTGACTGCAGTGCTGGGCTCTGCTGCTGCCCCGATATCATGCTGGGGTCTGGGCAGCAGAGCCTGGACCTGCCCCTGGGATCAGGACAACTCACCTGCTGTCCCCTATAGATCATTCCTGAGCAAACCTAAACAACCTGTATGAGCAACTGCTCAATGCTCAGGGCTATGACCTGAACTCAGAGGAGGTTTCTCTGAAGTCTCCTTTGCTCTTGAGAAATTCCCGTTGTTGCTACTGGATTCTGGAAGGTCTGACTCCACAGCCTACAAAGCCCTTCTCTGGAGCCTCTGCCCTCCCATCCCACCCAAGTGGGAGACCCCAAGTAAAGTTTTCTAGTGCTCTGTGTCATTGATTTTTCCATGTGCATTTATCTGGCAACACGGAGCAACAGAATATTTGATGAGAGGGAATTAGAGACCACAACATTCATAATTTTGTGAGTGCAACTGAAAAGATTCGCAATTGTTCTCCCTGGGAACTGTGATTTTCTCCTTCTAAAGAGACACTCTCTAATGGCAGGGTGGATTGTCATCATAGGGTAGCAGGGACTGGCTGTTGTTTCTGATTTGGGGGGATTGAATCCATGAATTTTTCTCTGGGCTGGAATCTGAGGTGGACTGTTCATCATGGCTCTAGAGTTTTAAAAGAAGTCAATTCTGCATATTTTATATTTGTGTTTAAGACACTGAGACAGGAGAGGCAGGTGCTGAGAGGTCCCTGGAAATCAGGGATGGATGAAATACGTCGATGTTGGGCACCTGAAAACAAGAAATGCTTTGGAAAATCACAGGAGGGTGTTTTGTTTGTGAACATGGTTTGGGGAAACTGAACAGCCCTAAATAACACAGGATAACAAGAACATCTTTGCATAACTAGACGTTAGGAAGAAGTTGTTGCCCAGGAGGGTGGGGAGACACTGGCCCAGGTTGGCCAGAGAGGTGCTGGAAGCCCCATCCCTGGACATTTGGAAGGCCAGGCTGGCTGGGGCTGTGAGCAACTGATGGAGTGGGAGGTGTCCCTGCCCATGGCAGGGGGGTTGGAACGGGATGATCTTTAAGGTCCCTTCCACCCCTGACAATTCTAGGATCCTATAACATCATGGAAACATCCTTCAACCCTCAGTTCAGCCAAGTGCTTAACTTTAGGCATGCATTTGATTTAGTGCTGAAGTTTCTGCAACTAAATGTATTATCATGGAGTGGGGCCCGATATTGTCAAGTTAGGGGTTTTTTATGAGCATTTCTGAGCTGGTCTCCAAATTAAAACCAACCTAAAGGTAAAATCCTCCCCTCTCTGCTGAAGAGCGACGCTGAGCAGGACGCCCAAGGCTTTGCTGCCTTCCCACATGTCCATGTCCTCACGTGCAGAGCCCCCGCCTGTACCAGGAAATGTCAATTCCCTGCACTTTATAAACCCCCTAAGCCTGAGCCGCAGCGTGGGCTAAGTGCTGAGCAAACACAGCACAAAATGTCCAAGCCCCAAGGAGATGAGGGTCTCATGCAGTTGGGCTGCTCTCCGTGCTCACCGCGGTGAGGGAACGGGAGGGCTTTGAATTAATGCAGGATTCTGCAGGGCTGCAAACATGCTCTTGAAAAACAAACAGGTAATCACTCCAGAAAACCCACCCAGCTCCTCCTCTCCTTGGTCAGGAGCCCATCGGAAAATATCCTTGCTTGGCAGCATTGTTAGAACCTCCCCTGGCAGCTCAGAGGCAGAATCTTGGTGTTGACCCTTGGCTACTGGACTCAGCAGTGTGAGGGCTGTGGAGAGACAAGGTACAAGTACAAACACCACCAGGAAGGGGCCACATCTCACAATCAGAGCTGGCAGGGGCCATCTGGCCTCTGTAAATAAGGGCTACTGGAGCCAGGGCGTGAGGTGCCACGGCTGGAGGGTGGGAACAGCTCTATCCATGCAAGGAGTGTAAGCAGTGCTAAGCTGGCAGCGTGCTGGGGCCAATAAAAATGTGGCTGGAAGGGGTTTTTCCCTTACTGGGAGAAGCTACAGGACTGGGCTCCTGTCAGGGCATGGCTTGGATGCTCTCTGTGTGCACAGGAGTCAGGATATTGCAGCTCAGCCCTCACTCGTCAGCAGTGAACTACGGCCAGGATCTTCCAGGCTGCTTGGAGGGCAATTCCTTTTAATCTCAGCGAGTGCTGAAGACTCCAGATATCCTGGGCAGCCTTAGGATACCCAAACACAAATATCAATATTGAATATTGCATTAACTGGGTTGGGGTTTTTTTTCTTTTCTTATTTTGCCTCTAGGCTGAAATTTAGGGAACGTAATTAAATCAATATCCCAGCATCTATTTGACTAAGGGCAAAGATGTTTCAGAACCTAAAGGTAGATATTTTAAGAGAATTCACCAATTAATTTGGAAGCCCACTCCTACTTATTTGCAGGTGAAGTGTGTGCTGCCTTGTTATACAAACCCCACCTGGACAGGGGCTTGTTCTAGGCTCAGTTTTAAAGAGGTGTTAGATAGTGACGCACTTTGAAGCCATGGAAGGATCTGAGCAGCCTTTGGGGGAAGGTTGGTCAGGACAGAATGGCCACGACAATTTTATCACCTGCTTTTCATCTCTTTTTTCATCCTTATCAGGACCTTGGGGTAGTTCCACGGAGGGTTATTTCTTTTGCTTTCCTAGCAATGGGTTCTCTGGAGGGGTCTGATATCTTGCTCAGGAGGGGTCTGATCCCTTAACGGAGACACCTCTGACTTCAGCAAGCAGAAAAACCAGATTTCTTGCTCAGAATTGTTCCTTACGATCTCATTCTGGCCCTGATTCAGCTGCACAGCTAAACCTGACCTGGGGGGGATGTTTCAAAGCCTGGCTGAGCCCTCGCCCTCCTCTCCCGGTGTCCAGTGGAGGACACGGGGTGAGGTGGGACCACGCCGGTGTCGCAGTGCAGGAGTGGGACATGGTGTGCACCAGACACACACATCCAGTGCTCCTAAACACAGGTGCTCAGAAGAGCCTGGGTGTAAAATAGAGTGTGAGTGCAGGTGCTGGAGCAGGCACAGCAGCTCTGCCTGCCTGCCAAGCTCAGGTGTCTGGGGCGGAACAAATCCCTGCCAGAGAGAGAAGAACCTCGACGTGTTTATCCAAGCTCAGAAGCTGTCGCAGATCTCGCCTCTGAAATCCACTCTCTTTTTTTCCTGCTGAGATTCCCAAGCACCTCCCAGTCTCCCAGCCCGAAGCCCCAGCAGATGCCACGATTGCAGTGGAAAAGCAGCTCATTACTGGAGTGGCAGGCGAGGCGCAGACAAATATTTGTGCAAGGCACAGAGAGCCCGGGGACTGGAACACGTTGTCTCTCAGAGGGAGGAGGAAGGGGGAAGGAGGATCCTGCCTTCAGCACAATTAAATCACTAAAATCTATCTGCTGTTTATTTCTAGCACAACTTAAAAGGTTTCCCTCCAGCAGGCCGTGATGTGGGAGCCACCAGACTGCTCTCCAGTGTCCACATTTCACTAAATACTCTAAGGGTCAGGAATGAAGCTGAGTTAAGTTCAGATCTTACCCTGAATCCCCTGCTCTGCAGAGACTCTGTGTTAGGGTTTCTCAGAAGAGAGACAGGATTGTATCCTTCTAGGAGATGAGTTTGTTTTGGGATCTACAGAGATTGCCAGTGAAAACAAGGTGACAAAAGACGCGCTAAACAAATTGAAATGTGACTTGGATTAAGAGACACACTCCGCACATTACAGAATGTAATTAGCTTTGAGGATATGGCAGCATCTGTCCTAATAATTTTGATATTAAATCTGAAATCCGATGAGGCAGTTGCCCAGAATGCAGAGATACACCCACAAAAGCAGGATCCAAGATCATTTTCTGGGGTCTCCTCAAGTTCTTTACAGTGTCGGGGCAGGGGATGAAGAACATGATTTTAGAGCTGAACTTCAAGGGGAAAAAATCTTCTACTGGTGTTGGAAGAGACAAGACATTATAGAACCTGAACCTCAGGGAAGATCACAAACAGAGTCACTGTGTGGACCCAGAATTGATGGAAGATGTCAGAAGATTTACAGACAGAAAGAGATCTCCCCACTTCAATTCCACAGGCAAGTGTTTCCACCATTAGGTGGTTCAATGTATATAACATATATCTCTGTGTGTGTTCAAGGCCTTAAGGGAAATATCAACTTTCAAGTGGTTTTTTCCTTTCCCCCCCCCCAAATATTTAGTTCTGAAACAGCAAATAGGAATTTCCTTAAAATGGAGACCAGTTTGTTTCCTGTTCCTCCAGAGAAAAACATTACTTGAGAAAATAAAGGTGTAAAGGCAGGAGATGGGGACAGTGAACCTGGGGTTTTATTGCCCTATTGAGCCAAATATTTAAACACACGTTTAACAGAGCTAGGGGAGAATTTTCAATGGAGGGGGATTCATTTAGTGAATAGTCTCAGCTTCCAAAAATGGAGATAAATCAATGGCAGCAAATCACTTCAGCTGACAATAACGATACGAAATGGTTTATGTCCAAAGTGCTCAAACACTTGGCTTTTAACATTTTATCTTTTTTATTTTCTAAATTGTAGCCATGGTTTCATAATTTAAACAGAAAAAAAAAAAATGTTTATTTCAGCTGTTCAAATTTCTGAGTTAAATCCTTTGTTGTTTTAATTTTGTTAAAACAAAAAAATTAAAAACTTTGTTTCATTTGATCCCACTCAATTTTTTTTTGGGGGGGGAGGGGGGTGAAACATTATGTGAGTAAATCCACTCTAATATAGCCATTGAGCACTTAAATATAACACAAGGTAGTGTACCTGGAGGCACCACTAAAGCAAGACAAATGTTGAGCTCCCAGATAGAATAAACTACAGAGGAACAATATTTTCAAATCACTGTTCACTGAAGAATTTACTCCCAACAGCACCTTGGAGAAATATCCTATTTCTCCTAGAATTAAGGAGCAACTTTACACATGACGACGAGTCCACCATGTTTTCAAAACAATAATTTTGAGTTTCCAGCTTTGATACCGGGGTAGATGGACCGTGTGGATTCCATCCACAGCCACATAGTCACTCTTGGCTTCCTGAAGGATTCCAGCCCCTGCCCTACCCCAGGCCTGAAGCTGTGGTTGTACCTCACCTGGGGCTGTTTGAGGAAGCACCTCAAACTACCCCAATCTCCACTTTCCACCCCATTCTGCCCTCAGCTTTTGGCCAGACCCCAACTGTCCCAGTCGCAGCCTCCCCAGTGCCCTTCTTGGCACTGCGCAGTGACCCTCCAGCACTGACCACAGCTGGACCATGGGGTGGTTCGGGTGGTGCTGCCCCCACACCGGGCAGCTGCCCAGGGCTGTGCCTGCTCCCGTTCCCAGCCCACCTTCCTTCCCCCCCCGAGCCCCCCAGGCGCTGTCCCCTCGGGGACTGGACTCACCCTGTCCCCGCCGAGCAGTCAGCGTCGCTTCCCGGGCTCTGGGCAGGGGGACCGGGCGGTGCTTCCCCCGGGGGGAGTCCTGCCCCGACCCGCCGGGCCCGGTGCTGGTGCCCAGTGCCCGGTGCTGGTGCCCGGTGCCAGTGCTTAGCACCTGGTACCCAGCTCCCAGTGCAAGTGCCTGGTGCTCGGTGCCCGGCTCTGGTGCTCAGTACTCAGCGGTACACCCGGTGCCCGGTGGAAGTGCCCGGTGCTCAGTGCCCGGTCCTGGTCCTGGTACCCGGTGCTGGTGCCCGGTACCTGGTACTCGGTACTCGGTGCCCGGTGCCAGGTTCCCGCCCGGGCCCCGCCGCCGGGCGCTGTCCGCGGTGCTGACCAGCGCTCCTCAGCCCGCCCAGCCCAGCCCAGCCCCGCCGCTTCCCGCCGCTCCCCTTCCCCTCCGCCCCGGCTCTCCCCAGTGCAGGGGTCGGGGGAGACCGGACCCTTCCCCCGAGCACCCCCGGGACACCGCAGCCCCCTCCTCAGGACTCTGCCCGGGGTCCCTCTGCCCATCCCGGAGCTGTCCGGCTCCCCGGCAGCGGCGGGACCTGCTCCACAGGTGGCCGGGGCGTCCCTCGCCTTCCTTCCCCCGGGCACTGCGGCGTCCCCGGCTGAGCCCCCGGCCGAGCCCCCTCGCTGGAGCTCACCTGTCCCCGGGTCACCTTTGCGAGCAGAGGGGCTGGGAAAGCTGCCCTGCCTCTGCCTCGGGGCTTTTATGAGCCACGGCGGGGCCGGGGGGGGCGGCGGGAGGAGCACCCGGGCGGGGACTCTCCGCTTTGGCCAACGGGAGGCGGCTTTTCCCTGCGAATGCCGAGATTGCACAGATTACATCATGGAGAGCTGCCGGCGCTTCAGTGTAAGAGTCTCCTCCTGGCGTCAAGGCGGGTCGGAGGAGGGATGGCAGACAGCAACAGGTCTGGCCACCGGGGGAGCGACGCCCGGACCCCTTGGAAATGGGGCAGGGATGGGGAGGTGGGTCAAGAAGCCCTCCCCAGAAGTGCAGAGGTGGGACCAGCAAAGCCAGTGGGATCCCTCCTGCGTTGAGCCTCAGCAAGTACCTGTGTGGTCTGCTCTGTGGGTGTGAGTTGTTCAGCATCCCCCAGGACCAAACCCTACACAGCCCCTTCTTTCCATCCCACCATAATGTCCCTCAGCCTGTTGCTCGTACCCTCTGATTTCCCAACCCAACAGGTGAGCCGAGTTCCACCCTAAATTCCCAACCTTTATCATCCTGGTTTGGGAGCTCATACAAAACCCCAGCCCTCCATTTCATCCCGGAGATACTGAGCTGAATTGCAAACCTAGATCAGAGTATTTAGCACCTGCTCAGCTCCCTGCTGTTCCTAGAGCAAGGAGCTCAGACGTTTATTCCCTCGGGTGTGCCAAAGAACAAACCACTCGCCAGTGAAAACAAATCTCTTCCCTAACCCTCCCAGCCAGGAGCACACGTATGTCTGTGGCTTGGGCTGGGGGGTGGCAGCTGGGATGGATTTGTGCTGCACCTCTTGGACTGCAGACACACGGGTTGCAGACATCAATTCTTCCAAGACTGCCCTAGAAGGTGAGAAGGCTGAGGTAGAGCTTTGCCTCCTGGGGTATCCCCTGCACAGGGTGTGTTATCTCATGATACCAAAGGAAAAAGAAGAATGGATTGTAACATTAATTAGCTTAAAATCAAAAAGGTCTAAAGTGAAAGGCTTGGTCTGGGTAATACTTGAGATCCACATTCAGGTCTGATTTGGGGGAACTGCTGCCTGCTCTGGACAGATCTCCTGCAGGACAATGCTGGGCTCTCATGATCTGGATCTAAAAGCAGATGACAGGAAGGGAGCCCATTTTCAAGAGGCATCAGATGCTGTTCAAATTGCAGCATGATCACAATAAAACCAGGTGCTCTCTTCCCAACTCTTTGTTTATTTCCTGCTCTTCGGTACCACTGTGGATTAGGGGCCAAATCCTCTGGCTGGGTGACATCAGCCCAGAATTTGTCCAGCCACTGTGACATTGTTGTTGCTGCCTAAGATAAAAGATGGTTTTGAGCAGAATGTACCCGTGCTCGACATGAATCAGTGAATGCCCTGGGAGGTCAAATGCTGATCTCTTGAAGGAGGAGATGGTGATTGAGCAGTACCCAGTGACCTTGCACTGCATTAGTCACAGCACTAAGAATGTAGATGGGTGTACAGGTAAAAAAAGCCTTGCTAGTGCCTGGCCTTGGATGTGTGCCTGGGAGAGATCTGCACTGAGGAGCCAAATCTGGAAGCTTTTGCTCTGGCTTTGTGCAGACAAAGCAGGAATTTGGGGGAAATGTGAAAAGGGGTGGGAGCTGAAACTGTGAGTGGTATCTTATGGGAAAGGCTGAGGGGTGACGTGTCCCTCCAGAACACAGTGAGGGTACTATCCATGTTCCTCCAGAACAGGATGGTGAGACCTGGGGGCCTGATTCCCTTAGAAGATTCTGCTAGAAAGGAAACCCAGTGCTTAGGGCTGTTATTACCCCAACCAGGGCTCTTCATCCTTCATTTTCCCTTAACCTCATTTGTTCACCAGGATTCTCCCAGTTTGCTCTCAGTTCAGTCTCACTGTTGTAACTGCTGCTCTCCCCTGGCCCAGAGCTGCAGCTACAAAATCATCTTTGACATTCTTCCAGCTTCTACCTTTGACTCTCTGCTCCTAAGTCAAATGGAGAAAGGACTCACTGAGATTAAAGAAATGGACCATGAGAAATGATAAAGACACCCTCCAGCTGCATATCTACAAAGAACAGCCATTTTGCAGTCGTTCACAAGGGATGAGAAGTGTTCAGGCACTGCCTGTTGTCCTAAGAGCTGTATCAGGCAAGTATCAGACAGGACTTTGGACTCAAGCCATCTCTGTGCCATCTAACCAGGAATTTTAGCCAGCAATTTCAGCTGGGACTTCAGAAACTTGATTTTCAAAGGGATCTCATTTGTCAACATGAGGTGTACCCATCAAGCCCAAACTGTCTCAAGCCTGAGCTCCTCATTCAGAAGATGCAAGAAGAGACCTGGAAACTCCCTGCACCTACAGCAGATCCATTCTCTCTGGCTTTCCCACCTTGGGAGACTCCCCTGCCTCACTCGTTTGCATTCGAGACCGGTTTCTGTGGAAGAGAGGATTGGACAGACCTTCCCTGTGGAGAAAGTCTGGGATGAACTTAGAAGCCACGACAGGAAAGGTCACTGTTTTATTTCATTATTTCAAGCTGTTTTCCACCCCCTCCTCAGAGCAGCCCTCGCGGCTCGGTAATTAGCAACCAAGCAAAGGGGGAGCGAGCTGGACTTTGGCCCTGCCTGACCTGATTCATACAACATGTCTGATTAATGCACCTGGTCACATGGCAGCTGCCAGCGACTTGTTGCTGGGCATCCAGAGGTTTCCAAGGGAACGGCTCCTTCTCCTGCCGATGCTCCTCAACGAGCGTGCGGGAGAGGCGAGGTTCCGAGGGCCTGACGCCCGGCCAGGAGCAAAGGTGTGTGGAGAAACCCCCAGAACAGAAAGCACCCAAGCTGAATTTAGTGCTGCTCTGAGGCAGAGCAGCCGGGATGAAGCCCGGAGCAAAGCCCTGAGCCATGGGGGCTACCTCTGCTCAGCCCTCCCCGCCGGCCTCTCCCGCACAGCCTCCCCTGCGCAGGCAGCCGAGCGCTGCACACCTATCCCAGCCCACGCACGCGTCGCTCAGGCACCATCCTACATACACCCCATCAAACCAGAGACACAGCACAAACAAAACAACAGCTACGTGCTAACAGGGATGTGCTCCCAGCCCCCTGTGTACTCTGCTCTTCTCGCAGGGGAGCTCCAGCACACGTTGGAGCTCCCTTTTCCTGAGGTGGGCTTGGAAACTCTCTTTCATCTCACAGAGACATTTATGGACAGAGATCCAGTCCCCACGCACAGACCCAGCCTACCCATGCACAGAGCTCCCACGTAGCCCACGCTGGCCTCCCTCCCCCAAGCCCCTCTCCCCGCTGGCTGCCTCCACACAGGCGTGGCAGCTTCCCCAGGCAGAGCTGCTCCTCTAGACACGCGTCCTCACACACGCTCTGCACCACTCGCAGGCATCTCCCTCTGCGCACGCCCTTCTGCAGACTCACACCCACACCCTTGTTTGTGGAGGCTCCTGCTTGTTTGCACACAGAAGGAGACACCCTCGTGCATGTCACACACTCACACTTTCATTCCACACTCACACTTTCATTCCACACTCACACTTCTATTCCCCACTCACACTTCTATTCCACACTCACACTTCTATTCCACACTCACACTTCTATTCCACACTCACACTTCTATTCCACACTCACATTTTCATTCCCCACTCACACTTCTATTCCACACTCACACTATTATTCTACACTTACACTTTCATTCCACACTCACACTTCTATTCCACACTCACACTTCTATTCCCCACTCACACTTCTATTCCACACTCACACTTTTATTCCACACTCACACTTTCATTCCACACTCACACTTCTATTCCACACTCACACTTTCATTTCACACTCACACTATTATTCCACACTCACACTATTATTCCACACTCACACTATTATTCCACACTCATACTTTTATTCCACACTCACACTTCTATTCCACACTCACACTTTTATTCCACAC
>VYZX01005831.1:14444-31575 GCA_013401335.1 Brachypteracias leptosomus | reverse complement strand
ATTCCATCCCATATACGTCATATACAGTATAAAGCTGAGGGATCACAAGGGTCTATTGAGGGGTGGGGAAAGGGGTGTGTTAACAGAGAGCATCTGTTGTAGGTGGCTTGACCTTAAACCTCAACAGCTACTCCCTGAGAAGTTGGCACTGCGTGTTTGGAAAGAAAGTAACCTAAAGAAGAGACTGCCCAGCATGCTCTTTTTAATCTCTTTCTCTATGGCAGGTGTGAATGCAAGTAAAAACAGCTTATACTTAAGCATAGCCCAGACTTCATACCTATGATTTTTCCTACACTGTATAAAGCAATCTATGAGGCCTCCGAATGCTTACTGTAACTCAACAGAAAGGAAAAATTGTTGGGACATTGTGCTGCTAGCTCTCTTCTTCCTCAGGCCAGCACCAAACTCAGCAACATCTACTCAATATACCTTCATTTTTTATTCTTCACCTGTTTGCTCTTCTCTATCTCGAATCAGCCAAGGGGTAAACATAACACAGGAGAGCTCAGCAAGTTGCCCCCAACAGAAACTCACTTCCACAAGAACTCTCTTCTAACTGATCAACTCCTTGTTGCTTCTCACAAACTGCTTGATTCCTGGTTAATATAGTTCTAGCCTCACCCACCATCTCAACCATGATTACCTGGAGGAAGATAGAGCCTCACACATGTGGGCCAATTTCTACTTCTGAGGGCTTGGGGAACAAAACATGTTGCTGGTTTGTGACTCATCCATAGGTCAATTCCAACTCAGGGCCCACAGCCCAGGGCCCAGCACTTCAGACATTGATATCTGAAAAGTAATAAAAGAAATAATGTAACAGCTTTAAAATGTTCTCTTTGTCCAGGTGTGGTACCCGTTCTTTGCCTGACCCATCTTTACTGCTTTTCCTTGTCTTCTGATAAGAGTTAATTCTCCTCACATAGGACTCCTTCAGGCTTCACCAGCCCTCTCCAACCTGTTTTCTGCCTTTCAGCTGTACCAGGGCTATTTTTCTCACCTTCTACTCAGTTTATAGGCTAGCTGTTTTTCATGAGTATCACTTCCCAGTGTCCCTCTGAGCCTTTGTTATTCTGCAAGTCCATAATAAAGGGAAAAGTTGAATTCTGTTCTGCTGAAAAAAGTCTACTATCAGCAGGATTCTGGCATGTGAAATATTGACAGCAGACACCTAATGGCTTCTCAGTACTTCACTACAGTAGTTTGAATCTTTTGGGTTTTGTTTTGAATTGATTCATAGCGAAACAATATAGATAGGTACAGGATGGTCTTAGGAGGAATAAGGAAGAAGATTTCAGTGTTAAAACCATTGTGAAGAATCAACTCAAAACAAAGAAAGTTCAAAGTGTAAAACACCTCACAATGCTGGGGACTTTGATTCACTTTTTTCACCATGAAGTATTTTCTTTTATGTTAATGAAGAGACTGTGCTTTCCTTTCCATAAAATACAAATAGCCACCAAAGGTGTTTTCTGAATATCTCTCATACCTGAAGGTTGTCTTACATTGTAGAGATAGAGCGCCTTTATCAGTGAACTTGAGCAACACTGAAAGATTGGAGAGTCTGAGATGAATAATGTCAAGAGTTAAATAATTTTGATGGAAAGTTCCTGGAAAGCTCACAACTTTTAATTGAAAGTAAGTTACATATATCAGGGACGTTTTACATATAGCAATGTTCATTCAGAGTTTTGTCTATTCTTTCTAGCATTAATATATGTTTTCAGAGGCAATTAATTATGACTGTATCCCTTTAAACCATTTTGCCCATGAAGCTTTCAGAGATTTTTACATCATTCTAGGACACTATACATCATTTTGATACTTAGTGAACAATGATATTTTAATGTGTTAATGTTACTATCTTGATATCTAGAATTTGGCACAAATCCTTAATCCTTTTATAGTCTGTAAAACTCATGCTAATGAATTATTTAAAGCCTTAATTTGGCTTGCAGAAAAGAGATGTTTGGAATCCTGTTAAGAAAATGCTTTCTAAGGGTGGTGTGAACAATGGTAGCTCTTGCACCATGTACTGCTCCTTCCTGTTATGTTTTATTTAACCAAATCAAAAAATGGGATTATCTGTTCTTCCTCTTTTTTGTCAGGATAAAGTAATTGCTTTTTAAAATCTGAAATATTTAATTTTATGTCACTTCCAGCATTATTTAAGACTTTTCAATTTAACTGAATGATTTTTTTAATGAAAAGTACTATCTTGCACATATAGGCTGTTAAATGCCCTTTAAAAATACTTCTTTACGCAAAAAAGCATTTCTAAAATGACATATTTCCTTTTAGAACTGTTGAATCAAATGTGCATGTCCTGTGTACCTGAAATAAATCTATGCCTGTTATTGAAGGAAAAATTAGAAAAATAGTTATGTATACTTTCTTGAAAAACAGTACAGCAAGTATAATTTATTGAAATTGTCCCCGTAATCTCCCTTCAGATTCCTTCCTATTCTGTGCAATTTCAACAGTAACAAAGTAATGGAAATTAAGACTTTGATGTGGTTTCCAGTCAGAAAATTCACACCCAATTATCTGTTATTTATAACAGATATCTATCTATCTGTAAGACACAGATTTAAATCAGCTGCTTATAGTTGGAAAGAGGAGAGAAGAATGGGAGAGTTTCCACTATGCAGAATTTACCATATCAGAAAAACCATATATCCAGCTATGGCACAAACACCTTCAAACACAATAAAAACTACTGACTGGGCACCCTACCCCTCTGATATGAACACAACCTACTAGACTGTTGAGTTATATGAAGTGATTACAAATTCTTTGGTGGAAAGAAAAATACAAGAAGGAAAACATCCTGCAACAATTTCATAGTATCATAGAATAATTTAAGCTGGAAAAGACCTTTTAGATCATTGAGTCCAACCATTAACCCAGCACTGCCAAGTCTACCACTAAACTATGTCCCTAAGCATCTACACATCTTTTACATACCTCCAGAGATGGTGACTCAATCACTTTCCTGGCCAGCCTCATTCCAGGGCTTAACAACCCTTTGTGCTGGTTTTGGCTGGAATAGGGATAATTTTCTTCATAGTGGCTAGTACGAGGTTGTGTCTGGGATTTGTGCTGAAAACAGTGTTGGTAATTCAGGAATGTTTTAGTTGTTGCTGAGCAGGGCTCACATGATGTCAAGGCCTGTCTGCCTTTCACACGATCCCAACAGCAAGTAGGCTAGGAGTGCGCAAGAAGTTGAGATAGGACACAGATGAGACAGCTGATCTCAACTTACTGATGGAATGTTCCATACCATATGATATCAGGCTAGTATATAAAGCTGGGGGAAGAAGAAGGAAGAGGGAATGTTTAGAGTTATGGCATTTGTCTTCCCAATTAACCATTACACATGATGGAGCCCTGTGTTCTGGTTTAAACCTGGCCTACAGCANGTACCTCAGTGTCTTTCTTGTAGTCGTATTTTGATCATATTATATTGTTATAACTAATACAAAAATCAGAAGAACACGTATTAGAAATTATGTTAATATCCCTTGGTAGGGAGTTACAAGCAAAACAACTTCCCATCCATTCTTTATGTAGCAAACATTATGATTTATGAGCCTTCAGATTTTTATTTTTCTATTTTTAAACTCATATTCCCATGAAAAATCATTTTGAATTTTATTAACTACATTACTACAAAGAGATGTCCTTTTAAACAGTTGTAGTGATTTAAAACTTAACAATAAAAAGAACAGGTCATTAGAAACAGATTGAGAGTACAGAATAAAAATGGGAGAGAGCCAGGAATGAAAGCTGATGACCTGATACACAGCTGATCACAGTCAGCAGTTCTGGAGCTAGTCGTGCAAATATTAATCCAAAAGATTTTTTCTGTATATTAAATTGCATCAGAAATCAGAAGACTTCATTTAGTGTAGCATGGTTATTTTTAATTCTAATACAGCTCAGCTATGAAAACATCACCTGTTTCTTTTTAAAACTAGAGGTGGCCTGAATCTCAGGGTGGGACAGTGAAGGGACTGGCAGGCAGCAGAATAGATAGATGAAATGTTGAGTCCAGGATTTTTATTAAGATTATTAATATCCATAGTTATGGAGCTAAATTCAAGTATTCCAAAGAGTAGGAAGAACAGGAGGATATTTGGATGCAGGGGGAATATGAGTGCAGAGTGGTGGGAAAGAGAGATTGCTTCCCATCATTTTTAATAAAAGCTTTGACATTTGGAATTTGTTCTCCTTTGAGTGTAAAACACACAAATATATCCTTCTTTGTCCGGTTCAGTCTGCACCTTCTGAAAGTCTACTTTGCACCATGGACCAGGATCCTGAGTTCTATACTTTATCATAGAATCATAGAATGGTTTGGGTTGGAAGGGACCTCCAAAGGTCATCTAGTCCAATGCCCCCAGTCAGCAGGGACATCTCTTATGAAATCAGGTTGCTCAGAGCCCTGTCAAGCCTGGCCTTGAACATCTCCAGGGACAGGGCCTTCATCACTTCTCTGGACAACATGTTCCAGTGTCCCACCACCCTCATAGTAAAGAACTTCTCCCTAATGTCTAATCAAAATTAACCCTTCTCTAGTTTAAAACCATTGCCCCTCATCCTATTGCTACATGCCCTTGTAATCAGTCCCTCCCCAGCTTTCTTTTAGGCCCCGTTCAGATACTAGAAGGCTCCTTTAAAGTCTCCTTGGAGCCTTCTCTTCTCCAGGCTGAACAACCCCTAGTCTCTCAGCCTGTCTTCATAGGAGAGGTGGTATATCATGAGAAATAATCTCTGAGAAGTTAGTCATCGGAGTGTGGTGTTCCATAGCACTTCTAGGGTAACATTCAATTGATACCCTTGACAATGGTTAAAATGAAATAAATCAACTGTCCCTGGAAGTGCTGATTTATTTGCAACAGCTATAGAAACTGAGAATCAAAGTTCAAATGTTAATGTGGTGCAGACATCTCAGGTTAAGTCAGATGATGAGTATCACCCTAAACGTTATTTAAAATTATTTTTTTCATGAAAATTAACTGTTACTGGTCTGGTAACTAGAAAACACTTTATAAGGAAGTTTAAGTACAAGTTCAGCTTATGTTTTATGGCTGTAACACCAAGAAAACTCATTTTAGCCATGGGAATTACTGATCTTTTTCAGTTTTCTAGCATTTCTGAGACACTAAAACTGTGGTGAATACACACAAATACAAAAATACATTTTACTTTTGACATTACATTGTGGCTTGCAATCAGTCTAAAGACGTGATAGCAGGAAATTTTAAAATGAAAATACTTTTGAAATGATAGAAACAATTTTGAAAATGTATTAGGAAATTTTTTTTTTTTTATCCCTGCTTCAAAGGAGAAATACTGGATTTATTAGAAATGTTTCAATTCAGTAATGAAATAATTATGCTGAGTTCAATTTATACATACAAAAAAGAAATTAAGCACTTTTACAAACAATTTAAAAACAGGATATAGTGATACAGGAATATTTGAAACAAGGTCTCCTGGTTTGTGTTAGAACAGAACAAACTCTGTTCAGTGATTTTGCTTTTCAGCTAAGCCTCTTCTAATTACCTGCGGTTTCTGAAGTTAACACCATATTTCTACAGACAGTGTCTGCTTCTAGCCATGGTAACACTTGATGTTTAGAGTTACTACCAAGGATTGGTGTGTGCAGACCAAGGTCACTGCCAAATCTTGTGTACTGGGATAGGGGGGTGCAGAAAGAAAAAGGCTGCACCTGCAGGAAGAAGTGGCCAGGACAGGTGACCCTAAACTGACCAACGAGGAATTCCATCCCATATATGTGATATTCAGTATAAAGCTGAGGGATCACAAGGATCAAGCTCTCTTCTTCAATGGTTGACATTCAAGAAGGACTCTGTCCATTCTGCCTTCAATCTCAATACATGTGCTCCTGAACCCAGTTCCAAAATCCAGGTCCTGAATCTAGTTCCCATCTACCGCTGATCCCAGTCTGGGACTCCCCCAGTGCCTGCTCCAAACTCTCAGTAGTGACAGTGATGTAATTGCCTTCAGGTGGGTTGGGTTCAATACTGGTTTTGTATATATTTGCACATATTCCATTTTATTATTATTATTTTCATTAATGTTGGTTTAGTTTTGTTTTCTAAAGAAAGCCTCTCTCCCTTATTCCCTTTCTCTCCTCCTTCTGGGAAGGGAGAGGGGTTAACAAAGAGCATCTGTTATTTGTCTATTGGCCAGTCCAGCCTCTAAACCTTGACACAAGGTAACATCAATTTTTGTGTAGAACTAACCTATTGGTTTTTAGAATTATAATTAATTTATTAATTCATTTATGAAATGTAGCAGGTGTATGGGCATTTTCTAAATTATATTTATAGCAATTTTTTGTTTTGTTATTTTTTTCTTTTACCATAGACACCATACAGTAACACTTTATGCAGATTACTATATATTTCTGCACTATGGTAACGATATGCAGAACTAGTGTTATATTTGCTGACAAAAATTAGCTATGTATGCATACATACAAACATGCATTCTTGTGATGAAATTGTTCTATATAAAATCTTCATCGGTTACAGGAGTCATGGCTATAATCTGGACAGAAGGGATAGGTCACAACTTTAAATTATTGTTGAAAATAAAATGAGTTTTACTTTGTAAATGTTCCCTGAGCAATGAAAATATCATCTGGAGTACCACACAAGGTCTAGTGTTTAAAAGATTTGGGAAATCATAATAGAATGAGATTTCTAGTGGTCTCTGGTGATAAATCCCATCATATTTATTGTCATGAAGCATAGTACTTTACATGACTAGATTTAAATTTAATGATTCTTTTTGAGGAAAACCATCAGCTCCAGGTAGCTGTATGTGTTATGTTCCTGTACAAAAAACTTAATGCTTCTAGTAAACATTTTAAAACATAAAAAAATTTATTCTGATTTTTAAATGTTTAAATGTGTTTAAACACACTTATACATTGTGAACCCAGATGCTTGTCCTTGCAGGGAGATTTTTTTTCAATTCATGCTGGACTGTAAAGTTTCTTAATGCACACTGGACTGCAGTTTGAATATTTTTAGTATAAGCAAGGTACAATTACTGATGACAGTCCAGAGAAGAAAGGTCTTTGTTTAATTTCTAGGTCCAAGTGTTGGTCTTGGTCACACCCAGACAAGCTCTAGATGCAATCACATGAGCACGTTTGGGCTGAGGAGCTGGCCCTTTGCTCCCAGATAGATGAGCTCACCCAACAGCAAAATCTGGCCTTTCAGCAGCAGTGTGTAAAATCGGAAATGTAGATAAATTGTTCAGCGTGGACCTTGCAGGGCTGAAACTCAGATCTGTTCTTAAGGCTGAAGGGATGGGAGAAGTTTAATGAAACCTGTCAGCAGATTATCCTATTCTAAACATTTTGAACAGTACATTTTACTGGCAAGGGTGAGACACTTCCTAATTTTTGGATCCTACTCACAGGGGAAAAAAAAAAAGGTGACAATAATCAGTAAGGTAATAACATGATTTACATTGTTGTTTTCAGTTATTTATTCATTATTTACCTTTAGAGGTACACTACATCCTGCCCACTGGTCCTGGACTAGAAGTGAAGGTGGGACATCATGAACATGGTGCTGGGCTGGGGAGCAAACAAGGCAGAGCAAGGGCTATGTTCTCTTTTGGCCTCAAAGTCCTGTATCCAGGTTTCCTGTGGATAGGCATTCATGGCCTCAGCTCTGAGATACCTGGGAAGCATGGGATCAAATCCCACTTCTGATACCATTTTCTGCCAGAGACAAGACAGAGCAGGNCACTGCCAAATCTTGTGTACTGGGATAGGGGGGTGCAGAAAGAAAAAGGCTGCACCTGCAGGAAGAAGTGGCCAGGACAGGTGACCCTAAACTGACCAACGAGGAATTCCATCCCATATATGTGATATTCAGTATAAAGCTGAGGGATCACAAGGATCAAGCTCTCTTCTTCAATGGTTGACATTCAAGAAGGACTCTGTCCATTCTGCCTTCAATCTCAATACATGTGCTCCTGAACCCAGTTCCAAAATCCAGGTCCTGAATCTAGTTCCCATCTACCGCTGATCCCAGTCTGGGACTCCCCCAGTGCCTGCTCCAAACTCTCAGTAGTGACAGTGATGTAATTGCCTTCAGGTGGGTTGGGTTCAATACTGGTTTTGTATATATTTGCACATATTCCATTTTATTATTATTATTTTCATTAATGTTGGTTTAGTTTTGTTTTCTAAAGAAAGCCTCTCTCCCTTNAGGTCCTGAATCTAGTTCCCATCTACCGCTGATCCCAGTCTGGGACTCCCCCAGTGCCTGCTCCAAACTCTCAGTAGTGACAGTGATGTAATTGCCTTCAGGTGGGTTGGGTTCAATACTGGTTTTGTATATATTTGCACATATTCCATTTTATTATTATTATTTTCATTAATGTTGGTTTAGTTTTGTTTTCTAAAGAAAGCCTCTCTCCCTTATTCCCTTTCTCTCCTCCTTCTGGGAAGGGAGAGGGGTTAACAAAGAGCATCTGTTATTTGTCTATTGGCCAGTCCAGCCTCTAAACCTTGACACAAGGTAACATCAATTTTTGTGTAGAACTAACCTATTGGTTTTTAGAATTATAATTAATTTATTAATTCATTTATGAAATGTAGCAGGTGTATGGGCATTTTCTAAATTATATTTATAGCAATTTTTTGTTTTGTTATTTTTTTCTTTTACCATAGACACCATACAGTAACACTTTATGCAGATTACTATATATTTCTGCACTATGGTAACGATATGCAGAACTAGTGTTATATTTGCTGACAAAAATTAGCTATGTATGCATACATACAAACATGCATTCTTGTGATGAAATTGTTCTATATAAAATCTTCATCGGTTACAGGAGTCATGGCTATAATCTGGACAGAAGGGATAGGTCACAACTTTAAATTATTGTTGAAAATAAAATGAGTTTTACTTTGTAAATGTTCCCTGAGCAATGAAAATATCATCTGGAGTACCACACAAGGTCTAGTGTTTAAAAGATTTGGGAAATCATAATAGAATGAGATTTCTAGTGGTCTCTGGTGATAAATCCCATCATATTTATTGTCATGAAGCATAGTACTTTACATGACTAGATTTAAATTTAATGATTCTTTTTGAGGAAAACCATCAGCTCCAGGTAGCTGTATGTGTTATGTTCCTGTACAAAAAACTTAATGCTTCTAGTAAACATTTTAAAACATAAAAAAATTTATTCTGATTTTTAAATGTTTAAATGTGTTTAAACACACTTATACATTGTGAACCCAGATGCTTGTCCTTGCAGGGAGATTTTTTTTCAATTCATGCTGGACTGTAAAGTTTCTTAATGCACACTGGACTGCAGTTTGAATATTTTTAGTATAAGCAAGGTACAATTACTGATGACAGTCCAGAGAAGAAAGGTCTTTGTTTAATTTCTAGGTCCAAGTGTTGGTCTTGGTCACACCCAGACAAGCTCTAGATGCAATCACATGAGCACGTTTGGGCTGAGGAGCTGGCCCTTTGCTCCCAGATAGATGAGCTCACCCAACAGCAAAATCTGGCCTTTCAGCAGCAGTGTGTAAAATCGGAAATGTAGATAAATTGTTCAGCGTGGACCTTGCAGGGCTGAAACTCAGATCTGTTCTTAAGGCTGAAGGGATGGGAGAAGTTTAATGAAACCTGTCAGCAGATTATCCTATTCTAAACATTTTGAACAGTACATTTTACTGGCAAGGGTGAGACACTTCCTAATTTTTGGATCCTACTCACAGGGGAAAAAAAAAAAGGTGACAATAATCAGTAAGGTAATAACATGATTTACATTGTTGTTTTCAGTTATTTATTCATTATTTACCTTTAGAGGTACACTACATCCTGCCCACTGGTCCTGGACTAGAAGTGAAGGTGGGACATCATGAACATGGTGCTGGGCTGGGGAGCAAACAAGGCAGAGCAAGGGCTATGTTCTCTTTTGGCCTCAAAGTCCTGTATCCAGGTTTCCTGTGGATAGGCATTCATGGCCTCAGCTCTGAGATACCTGGGAAGCATGGGATCAAATCCCACTTCTGATACCATTTTCTGCCAGAGACAAGACAGAGCAGGGAGGTCGCTGCTACCCAGAGAAAGCTCTGTGAGGCAGCAGCAGGAGCCAGGCTCCCTAAGGGAAGGTGAGCAGAGAACTTAGAGGGATCACAGAGCCAGCAGGATAGGGTCTAGGCGAAGCTGACACCTTGGGTCCTGGGTGAGTGTCAGGATCAGGCCCTGTCAAGGTTGCCAGGATCAGATCCAGCCCTGGACAGGGCTCTGGGGATGGGCTGAGGCCAGGCTGGGATGTCAGCCTGCTGGTGGGCCCAGCTCTGCATGGACTATGGCTGGGCTGGGCAGGGATGTGGCAAGGGTGGAGATGGCATCCTGCAGCCTCTCTGGGGCAGGGACTGATGGTCCTGGGGGCTGGAATGGGGTCCTGGGCCATAGGCAGGGTGGGGGAGCCCCAGGGGAAGGCAGGGTCATTGGGGCCCTCAGGATCCTGGCACTCTTCTTTCCAACACCCCTTCTTTTCAGGATCTCTCTTTTTTAAGCAAACTCACTTTTTCCCTGGCCTACCGACCCCTGTTTTTTCCAGTCTTAATGGTCTACATGCAGGAGCACAGCAGCTCTTGCAGTCGTAGTTCTATCGTATGCCCTGTTACTAAATGAACAACTCACACTTGCCACTTCTTAGTCCAGATGCTACCTTAAATTTACACACAGTCTGTGCCCATTGCAGCTAGCAAGTAGCAGGACACTGCTACTTCAGAGCACCAAAACTGGAGAGATCAAAGGTTCAATTTTGGACATTCATTCTCTCCATCCCACAGACATATACACAATCATCTACTATCTGCTAGTGTTAGATATTTTCTTGCATATAAGAAATTGTTTCATAGATCTTTATACATTTTTCTCATCCATGCCTGTTCCTTACTTCACAGCTTATCACAGTTACTCTCTGATTACTTCAGGACAGTAAAATCTTTGCAAAAGTCTTAATATCCTTAAGGTAAAACTATGGTTTTAGGAGAGGATTTTCTTATTGATGTATCTAAATTAATATTCTTCATATAATTATACTTTCTTTACATTATTTAGAATACTTTACTCTGTGAAAATGATTTTGGTTTTTGTTCTAGCATTTTACATATTTTCCTTTCTTAATTGTGGCTCTGTGAAATTCACAGAGCTGTACACTGTTAACAATATATATTGTTTTATGCTGCCTTTGTGTGTGGATGTAACAATGAAACCTCCTACTTAATCTTCCTAACTATTCTGAATATTTTCACTGCCATTTCAAACATTTGTAAAGCAAATATGAAAAAAAAGCTGTTTCACTAATGATTCCTGTATTGTGGATTAGGACTACTTTTTTCCCAAGTATTATTGATCTAAAGACAATACCTTGGCCCAGTAACAAAAATTTGCTAAAAAATGTGTGGTTTTTTTAAATTTAAATTGGTGCAATTTACTATCTGTTATCTGGAAAAATATTATTTTGTGAATATAATAAAGTCAATAATAAATTATTACGTAATATTGTTGACTTTACTCTCACATCAATAAGAAAGAAAGAAAGGAAAAACAAAAAGTGGAAGAAAGGAAGGAAGGAGGGAAGGGAAGAAAGGAAGGAGAAAAAAGGGAAGTAGGGGAGGAAAGTATGAAGCTTATGAAGGGATCTACGCTCTTCCAAAAAAAACCTGTTAATGTATTTTTTTTTAATTTCCCAAAACATCTTTTTGAAGGAAGCAATAATGGTATTCTTTTAGAATTTCCAGAAAAAGAGCACTATGAGAGTTGCTTGGCACAGTGACCTCTTTCTTTTATTGGTGAAGAATATCCAAACTGTCAAAGGGAAAATTAAAGTTCCCTCTTTCTGATCACTCATCAGGCAGTTGTTTGGATTTACATACCGATTCTGCATGTTGAGAAAACTTCTTGAGTTTAAGGAACCTCTAAGTACTGGATATTTTTGTTGCCACTGACCTGTTTCCTGAACACAAACCCCTCCATTCCAGCTAATTTTGTTTCTCAAGGTGTCCAGGCCTTCCAAACCTCTGCAATAGCTTAAGCACAACCCCTCAAACTACGCTGCCCACCTTTTCTGTCATATCTTAACAATTTAGGGACATGTGGAAAAGGACTGGAAAACCAGAATGCCTGCAGGCCCGTGAGCACCCTTGGCACGTTGATCAGCCTGCAATCAGATAACTGTATAAAAGCAGCACTGACTAGCAACTCTATAGAAGAGAGATACTAATTATGCAGGTGGTATAAATTATCTGTTCTTTAGACTTATCAAGTAGAACTAGACAAAAGAAACATAAAGAGCTCTCCAACTTTGTATTAGAAGATATTAAAGTGTGGCACTTAAGCACAGAGCTACATCTGGAAATATTCTAAAGTGCCGCTTCATAGACAGTAAAAGTTGCTACTTTTTTTTTTTGCAAGTTCTGAGATCCTACTTCCAGCCACTCATATCCCGCAATCTGAAGTTACATAGGACAGAGGGGGATAGTGGTTCTTTGTTGCTGAGAGGACAACAGTTCAATAATGTCAAAGGCAGAATGAGGGAACATTCCCATTCAAGCAGAGAAAATTTAGCTGAATTGAGCAGTGAAAAGTAGAATTGTGAGGCCTCTTTTAATGTACGGCACATACCTATGGGATCATTATTACCATCTCACTACATGAACCGGTCAGTCTGTCCTTAGTTTCAGAGATGCTCTTATTTCAGTGATTGGGCTTTTAGCCATGATCTATTTGAAGACTGTTTGGTGATTGTGCAAAAATGACTATTGGTTAAGGGGTTGAATCATGAGCCTACAAGCAAAAATGTCAGAGTAGCTTGTTAGCTTAGAGGTGAGCATAGGCAATAGAATTACAGAAACATTCTTGTACAGCAGAAGAGAAAACAATGTGAAAGACGCTGAGGGACTGGGGCGAAGAGGAAACTGCTAGAGGTTTGCCAGAAGTTTTGATAAGGCTGTAAAGTACCTTTCTTCTGTTAGATAAGAAATTTCTTATTTGTCTTTTCTTTTGGTAAGACAGAGACGGTTAGGATAGTTTAGTGCTGAGGTACAGCTTCTTGAAGAATCCATGAGGATTTAGAAAGGAAGAATCTACCCCAAGTTGACAGTGTTTGATTAAATATATATAGCTTTTTGCATACAGACAGTAAAGTCTTATGTAATGCAGTAAACATTTTCCAGTACAAAAGAATGATTGTTTAGAAAAGTGAGATAAGTTTATATGATAAAATTCTTCAGATTTCAATACTGGCTTTATTTATATTGAAGCAACAACATAAATCAATTGATCTTGTATGAAAGAAGCTTTAAAAAAGCATTTATACTAAAATAAACTCTCCAAAGTCTTTTCAAGAAATAGCGAGCTGCCAAAAGTCTTGAGTTCTGTTGTTCTTATATGATATATAACTCAAATATAAGATTTTTAAATAACAATACATCACTGCTTATGCATGCAGGTAGTGCAATATGCTTTAGCACCATTACAGTAATCAGAATTGTTTGGAATAACAGAATAGAAAACAAAAGCAGCCAGGCCCTTGATATTTGATGTTTTATCACTGTTCTAAATTATCATAAGAAATGAGAGGGGAGAGTATGGCTGACCACTATAATAATATCCCACATTTTATTCTTTATAATTTAACAGTCCAATACTTGTAGTTTTCTAAATAGAAATTCATTTATGAATTTTCTGCAATGTTTTCTATCTTTGGATATGCTAAATTAGTTTTATAATCAGCTTTCAAAATTCTTTTAGAGTATTTTTGAGACTAGGTCTAATACAATAGCTCTGTTCTTGACAGTGAGATTAAACAGACTTTACTGTTTTAAGTGAGAAGGAAATGTAGTTATCCATAATTTAAACAAAGTGGATATGAGTTTTATTTAAAAGCAAATCAGTAATACAAATAAATTCAAAATGAGTCATCTTGTACTTATTCTTCATTTTCATTTCCATTTTATGGAAAATAAATGCCCACTGAAAATGCATACTCTAGTTGAAGTTTGTTTATGATACATCTGGCAAAAGAAATTCAGAAGACATTGCATTGATTAGTAACATGCACTTTAAAATTTTTAGTACGTGCACTTTTCAAGCTTCTGGATCAGTATAATCAAGAAACATATGTAAATGTCCATTCTTTAGGGCATGAAATAGGAAAAAAATAAAGTAACTTTCAATGTATAATACATGTATATTTTTTTAACATCTTTTTGGAAAGCTACTTTTTTTTTTCTGAAAATGTTTCCCCTTACCACACATTTACATCTGGATTTTTCTGTCTTAGGTTGATTCCTTGTCTTGAACACATCTTAAATGATAAGACAATTCAATTCATACTCATTTATAATTTATAGCAAATAAAAAAACAACTATCAACCAAAAAACCCACAACAAATAAAAACCAAAAAAGAGCACAGAAAAAAAAGCCCAAGCACAACAAAATAAATACAAATTCACTCTTTCTTATTAAACACATAATGTAATCTTTCTGAATTAATCGAAAATCTTGTTGCAAAAATATAAAAATAAAGGGCTAGAAATGTGGGGGTTTATATCTAAAATATCTTTCTGAGGGTGGTAGGTTTTGAGTTGCTTATTTAAGGTTGTAGTATTTTTGGCATGGCTACCACCTTAGTATGTCATGGGCATTTTATTCAAATCATTTTAGATGGTCACACCATTTCAGATGCTAAAACTTTGATTCCTAGGGCCTGTCAAACACTAATGCAGTAAGGCAAAGATCTTGTGTTTCTTTGAGTATTTAAATTCCACATAAGTTACACTCCTGGCAATGTTACAGGCTTGGGGAAGAGTGGCTGGAAAGCTGCTCAGCAGAGAGGTACCTCGGAGTGTTGATTGACAGCCAGCTGAACATTAGCCAGCAGTGTGCCCAGGTGTCCAAGAAGGCCAATGGCATCCTGGACTGTATCAGGAATGCTGTGGCCAGTAGGACCAGGGAAGTGATTTTGCCTCTATACTCGATGCTGGTGGGGCTGCATCTCAAGTATTGTGTTCATGCTTTGGCCTGTCTCCCACAAGAAGGATATTGAGGTACTAGATCGTGTCAAAAGAAGGGCAACAAATTGGTGAGGGGTCTAGAGCAGGTATCTTATGAGGAGTTGCTGAGAGAACTGGGATTGTTTAGCCTAGAGAAAAGGAGGCTCAGGGGAGACCTTATCACTCTCTACAGCTACCTGAAAGGAGGTTGTAGAGAGGTGGGGGTCAGTCTCTTCTCCCAGGTAGCAAGTGATAGGACAAGAGGAAATGACTTCAAGTTGTGCCAAGGGAAGTTTAGATTGGATATTAGGAAGATCAGGGTTATCAGGCATTAGAGCTGGTTGCCCAGGGCAGTGGTGGAGTCCCCAATGCTGGAGGTATTTAAAAGTCATATAGACGTAATGCTTAGGGATATGGCTTAGATGAGGACTTGTCAGTGTTAGGTTAATGATTAGACTCGATGGTCTTAAAGGTCTTTTCCAGTCCAGGCAATTCTGTGATCCTGTAAAGGCAGAACTTCAGCTTACTGGGAAAGATTGTTGCTCAGCAGAAGACTACTTAAATATTCTTAATGAGAACCTGAATTAGGGCATGTCCAGTCTGAAAGACTTATCAAAAATTTCAGATTAAAATTCTAGACCTCCTTATACTTGCAGTACCCCAGAGAGTGCCTGAGGGAGGCTACAAGAAGTCTTCCCTCCTGTTGAAGCAGTACTTCTGATTCAGAAAGATGGCTGATGAGAAAGACATAACTTCTTGTCTACTGCTAGTGGCATTCTCTAGATACTTGGTTCCTAGAAATTCATTAAATTTTGATTGCATAAAAAACATAAACAGCATGTTGAACCAGGATAGAATTCATCCTTCCTTGTCTCAAAACCACAAAAATTATACATACGGAGAATAATCAACAAGACAGCTGCTGAATATCCTTATGCAGCCATATTTATAGCCTGGTAATGAGAGCTTCTTCCTTCTGAGAAACAACTTTAATGTTGAATCTCTGCAAGGGGATTGGACTAGATTACCTCAAGACATCCCTTTCAACCTAGAATATTATGTCATTCTATTATGTGTGTGCAATATACACCTGTGAATGTATGAATATCAAAATTCTATATTTCCCAAGAACTAACACTTTCTTACGTGCTATAAACACAATGCTGGACCAGGTTTTAAACTTATATCTACTATTTTGGATACGTTCATTTACACAAACAGAAAAACTTCATGGAACTTTGTATGCAGTTCCTTAGTTTTCTAGCCAACTGCAGGAGAAGGTGACATACATATGTAATTGCAGACTCACACCGTACTTTCACAATATGGAACACATTTTGTTTACTTCTGTCATAGCTACTGTACATTAATTTTTTTCAGAGTAAGTAATAAGAACCGTTGTCTTGTGTTGATTATTGACTGCAGTCAAACTTCCTGCTACTGTTTGCAAACTGAAATTAAACAGGAAAGTCTGAGTCCACTATAAATGTATATACAAATGTATCTATGTACACACTTTCAGGAAGACTAAACTGCAAGTGAATTTTGAAGGAAGACCACCTCTAATTTAACATAAATCCATCTACCTCTGAAATACCTTCTCCATAATATGAGTACTTCAGGATCAACTCTTTCTTTCCTAAGACAAATTTTTCACACATGTATTTGAAAACCTCCTACAAGGCAGCAACCATTTACTAGGATTTTGTTTCTTGTTACCTTTGCTTCTTTCTAGCTTGCATAATTAGTATTTTTCTTCAGCCCTCTGCCACTCAATTATATTTAAAATTAGATAGAACCAATATTCAAAAGATGTCTGGACATGGTCCTGGACAACCTGGTGTAGGTGGCCCTGTTCAAGCAGGGGAGCTGAACTATATGAATCCTAGAGGTCCCTTCCAACCTCAACCAATCTGTGTCTGCTATAGTTAATAATTTCTCTTCTATGATTTCCTGCCTTGTTACAAACTTTTCCCAGATTCTTCCTGGAATGTGAAAAATCTAAAGCCCTAGTTGTGAATTAAGCAAGTAAATTATACCAA